>VZSZ01007841.1:899481-981549 GCA_013398815.1 Ibidorhyncha struthersii
TGGAAACTAAAGCAAAGGCTGCTCGCACAGGAGATGGTCTCACAGAGAGGAGACCAGCTTTGGTTGGAGCTCGAGATCAGGCAATAGATGCTGGCTCAGTACCGGTAAAACTTGCCTGGCTCCTACAGTGACTTATTGCTTTCAGGGGGCTCTGCTCCAGGATGCTATATATAATGTACATTATAAAAACCCCAGAAAATACTAGGGATGAGCCTTCCTACCCAAAGTTGTGGGGGAAGAGAGAGTGCATGCCTACCATGATAATTCCTAGGGAAACAGAGGGTGAAATGCCTGTGAGACAAAAGCAGAACACTAAGAACAAGCATGGGAAGAGAGGAGCTTACAACCCAAGACAAGTAGGTTTCCAGGCATCATTTGAAAAAAAAAAAAGCCCCAAACCTTACAACAGCCTAATCAATTATTTAATCAGCATCTCTAGAACCCAGCAAGATACATATCAGAGTTCAGACCAAGGGGCTCAACTGCAGCAATGCAGAAGTTGGGTGGGAAAAGGAAAAAACACAGTTGTACAATTATTTAATTCTAAAAGCAAATGTCTCTGAATACAAATTTGCTCTTTTTAATCTCTCCACCTGAATATATAATCTAAGGGTGACCCTGCGTATCACCCTAACACAAATTTCTATTAAGTTGTGAGCTATTTCCCAAACAGTACGTGAAGGGCCACATGATACATACTGCTACACTTCAGCTTGTACATTGTAACATTACGGTTCAGCAGGGAGTTGAGGATGGAGTCAGAATCAAAGTCCAGGTTCCAGGTGAATTCCTGATTTGGGTTCATCTGTTAAAAAATCCCTCATACTTGAATAAAGAACTGATGGTTACTAAAGCAGCAGAGGCCCATCAGGAGAGAAACATCCACTTACAAGTTTAATGACAGCTGCAGAGAGACTTCTTTGCATCCCCAGTTCATAGCGTGTATCATAGCAATACAATTTGTGATTGCATTGAGATGCTCTTATTTTTTTTAAAGCCTAGGAAACAAGAAAAGCCTGCTCGGACCTCTGCTTGCACCGGCAATGAACTGCAATCCATTATCTGTACAGCTGCACCATCGGGATCAACTACTGGAACTGTAATGTCAACAGTACTGAGAGTTATGTCAACCACTATGTCATTCACTTGCTCTAGGAAAGAGATGACTCTAATAAGCAGGACCTCAGTCCTATCTGCAGCACACTGCCTATTTCTCTTGCATTGGAATAGACACACTGGTAAGCAAATATCAGCTGTAAAAGTCTGAAAGAGTAAAAGCTGCCTTTGTTCACAAAACATGTGTGACTTTGATCTGCCTTCACTTCAAAAAAAACATCAACCCCTTGGCAATTCTCTGTGATTATGCAGGGGGAAAAAAAAAAAGCCTCACCTTGCAAAAGGAGAGAGAAATTGAGTTTGCAAATGTAAACTTAAAACCAACAAAGAAGAAAAACCCGAGCCACAGAAATTTCTTGGAGAAGCTATACTTAAAATAGAAGCTAGAATGATATCAGAGTGCTGCAATACCACAGGGGATCTGAACTTCCAGAGCTGAACAAAAGCGACAGACTCATCCCCTTGGTTTGAGTCAGCGGCACGGCCAGCTGCTCTGTCTGCATCTAGGAAACGAAGAGTTAACATAGGTGCTGATGTACCAGCCACCCACCTTGAGCCCTGAAACAGCAAAATATATTGTGCAATACACTTTTTTCCCCCCAAACACACTAGACAGGAGAAGCACAGCAGACAGAGGTCGGGGTTATCAGAGAATCACCTGCCTCCCTTCACCCCTGCTTGACTGCAGCAGCAGTGTGGTCCACCAAGCAACTGCTGTCACCGGGAGGAAGCTCAGAGGGTGTCTGAGCAGAAGCAACTGGGGAGAGGCAATACCAAAAGAACATTTACTAATATTTTTCTTCTTCTACAGAAGACTCAAAATTAAACACTTGCTGCTAAAGCCTGTCATTTGCATAATCACATTATCAAGGTGGTCTTTCACGTGGACCGAAGTGTCAACACACTGAAATTTCAATATAATGCATGAACTGTTAATAATAGAGTATGATTATTTTTTTTCCTCACAAAGTTCTCTGCAGTTGGACTCCAAGGGTTGTGATGAGGAGTAAAATATTTAGTCACCTGAGTATTTTTTAATTAATTCTCCTCAGCCATAGAAAAATAGAGTCCAAAATGAGCATTTGAAGAGATATGGGTATGAAAGTATATGAGCATGTTCAGCACAAAGAAGCATACATACTGAACTTGTGACATATTTTATCTGCAAGGTAGAAATTATTCTGCATATGAAACCAGTTTTCAAGCAGCATATAAAACAATATATACTGTGTGTGATGGTATACATAAGTCATATGCTAAGATTTGGGGGAAAAAATAATCAAGCATGCATGATGTATAATGTATCTTTTGATATTCTGAGTTCTACTTGTTTTTAACGAAGATTTGAGATTTTCAAACGAGTAATGGAGGAATAGACATGAAAAAGGTAGGATGGAAGAGAAATAAAATATATTTACTACCTAAGGAAAGTGTGAAGCAGCAAAGTATTAAAAGTCAAAGAAAACTTCTTGTTTAAAGCATTGCCAATGGCCAGAGAGCAGAGGGCATGTCAAGAGGAATGGGCAGCCATCACACACAGCTGCGAGCTTCACAACTCGCATGCTACAGGGCTTAGACAGCTTCCACAGGAGGGAGGAAAATCTTTGAAGATTTTCAGAAGGGGGAGAAAAACCAGTAGAATAAACCTGATCAAAGTCTTAAAAGCTGCTCATTCTCTGCCTCACATAAACTGCTGTGCATTTCAGTCACGATGGAGAAGATGAAGACCACCGCATTTCCAGGATGAAGCAGTACTACGGTACTGCACCGGAGAATAACCTGCAAGAACACTGGTTTGGGAGATGCTGCACACGAACGCTACGGGACAGCCCTGGTCAAGGAAAGAAAGGATGAGTCAGAAAACAGCAGGTGTCCTCCCTGAAAACACTGCAGTTGGAGCTACTCACGCTGCTACCTGTGCCAGCAGCTAGTATCAGAGGCACGCAAGGGACAGCTTGGGTCTGATTACTCCAGGCAGGCGTTTATCTCACAAGCTTTAGATTACTACCTAGGTATATCTTAACTGACATCTGAACAACTAGTTCAAGATGCCGCAAAAATAAACCAACACTGAGTTGAAGCTGGAAGTCAAAATTCTCAGCAATTTTGAGCTTTTAAAATTTCAGCAGCAAAGCAGAACAAAACCAAAAAAAAATAATAAAAAGAAGTCTTACACTTGTTTCCCCATTGGAATTTGTATTTCAAGTTACAAGACATGTAGTTACAGTCGATACAAGTTACTTAAGAATGACACTGAATAAGCATTTGGTTATTTGGGAATGACAAAGGAGGTTTCATTTTTAATGTTCATAAGTCATCCAAATTAATTAGTGCTTTAAAATGGCAATGAATCACTTCCCAAAATAATTTGTATTGGCTAAATTAATTCCAGTGAAGGGAGCCAATTTGCTGATTGTAAATTATCAGAGTCCCTGACTAGCTCCTGTGTATGTTGGGTACCATTTATTAGGCTACTAGGAAACAAAGGATGGCTACTTTTCATCAGTGAACATGATTACAGCCCTATTAAGTGACCAGCTTATTGCGGTACAATTAGAGGTTTCTATTTAAAGAATTCAAGCCAGACATCATTAAGAAACAAAACTGAACGTTCAGAGGAAAGGAAAAATAAATGGAAGAAAAGCTTGTTTTCTAAAAGATGCACCAAAAAACTATTTGAAGGGAATATTTCCATCCTCTTAGGTTAACAAAGAGAAGTTCAGAGATGCAAGACTAATTATGAAGATACTTCCATCATATGACAGTGCCTAGAGGCAACCTGAAGCCCGGAGTCCCAGAGCCTGCTTCTCTCACTTGTGGTTAGATTATTGTTTTGAGAGTCCCTCAAATTAAAATGACTTTTTAAGAGCAACAACGAGGTGAGAAAACAGACACACAGGTTTCTGTTCTCCCTTATCAGGCAGAGAAGATGCTTTCATAGCGCTGCCATGCCAGCGCTCTGAGACTCTTCCTCCCAAGTGCCAGGAGACCTCTGCATCCATCCAGCATGTACCACCACCCACCCGCTCACTGCCGTGAGATGACTTGATTAAGGTCTGCAGCACTGTTCTCAATGGATTTCCCTTCTTTACCCCTCTATAAGAAAAAAACAGTACATAAAGCTTTACCTAAGCTGATTTGCATGGCATTCTCCTGCTCTTATCTGCATCTCTTCACTGGTATCAAAGCGTCGACATTTCTGCTTGAGAAATCTTTCCCTGGCTAACCTGCTTATCAGCAGTAATGAATACTCATGCAAACAGGTACAAAATTAAATGGCTTCTTTACAGTGATTATGATAGATTGAGCCATGCTTAATCTACATAATCAAATTGCTTCTGTGTTCAGTGGTAATACCTTTTTGCTGTCCTGGGAGCAGGTTCAGCCTTGGTTTCTCTTTTGACAGTTTCTTTCTGAGAAACACTAACCATGACTGGGAAAGGGGCTACTTGAGATGCAATTATTTAACACAGCTGTATGAGGCATATCTTGAACTCTGCAATATGGCAAAGCAGGTCCGAATGAAAGGTGTCCCCTTTAGGGAAGGGGAAAACATCACGTAGGACACAAGGGAAAAGGAAGTACAAACCAATCTCTTCCAGATGCTATCCACAAAACCAGAGTGACCCTCCCAAGATAAATAAAACATCTCTACTCACCTTGCTGCAGTGAACCACTGCCACTACTATAATTTCCTTTCCCTTTGCGAGAGAATCCCTGTACGCAAGGGCATTGTCTGCTTACATGCTAATGAAATAGAAGAATACTTTCCAATCTCAAAACCAGACTCATGTTTCAAATTGAACTGGTTCAATCTTGCTGCGGTGCCAGAAACAAAGGATGGCACAGGTATATCATAAAATCCTTGACTTGGGGAATAAAAGGATCTGGGTCAGGGAAGGTTCCGAAATGCATCTGCGTGTCTAACTTGGGTTTATCAGGTCATTTAGGCCAGAAGTGTCCTCAATCTTTCTCTACTTTGAAATATTGATCAATTTTTAGAGTAAAATGAGAAGTGAGAAATGTTTTTCCCCACAAACTGTAAATAAGTTCTATTTAAAAAATATCAAACAGACTATTTACCTTTGTCCAAAAAACAGCACCAAAAGAAGCAGAGCAAAGGTTTGCTTCCTGATATACCTGCCAAGAGGTTTTTTGTTTGCTTGGTTTTTTTTTTCCAAAGAGTCTAAAGAAACTATCAGCCTTCAAGCTAGTGCTTATTTCTAAACATAACCTAAGAGCTGTAAAGTGAGTAAGCCTGATGCAAAATGCTAATAAGCACTTACAGAGAACAATTTCTCTCCCTCATTATGACTTTGACACACATGGAAAGAAGGTGCCGGCAGGACCTCTGTGGTTGGAAAGGTGGCAGCTCTAGCAAAAAGGTCCCTGCATCTTTGTAAGTGAAGGAAAACCAATGCAGAGGGAAAAAAAAAAAAATGGGTTCTGGCAAGGGCTGCTGGCACAGCTTGACTTTGGCTCAGGAGGAAGTAAAAGCCTGAATTACATAAAAATAGATTTAAGAAAGAATCAATGACATTTCATCTGAAAGTTTTAGTTAAGTTTTAATTAGGATCTGAGATTTTGCACTTAAGTGCATGAAGTGAAGGAGTACATGTACTCATGCTTCCCAAGATAACTGACAGATCTGAAACTTACTCATCTCATCTTGAAAGGTTAATTAAAGAACAATCCTGGAGAGCAACACTGTAGGGAAACCAAGGAGAGTCTGCTCCACTGGGGAGCCCTGGGGAAACGCTGGCAGGCAGCGCCTGCATTTCCCCCCTTGGAAACACTCCAACTAGCAAACTGAAGCTACTGCCCAGTGACCATAGCACGGAGACAGGTGAGACGGCTTGAACCAGCCCAGCAAGCCACAGACAACAGTACCCCCACAGCAGTATAAAGCTTACCTGCTGTGCACCCTATGGCTCTGGGGCATGTTTCCCAGCCTGCGCTGGGCTCTGTACAGCTGCTAGACTGGAGCTGCTTTGATGCACGCACCCTTCAGCAGAGCAGGCGTGATCACTGCCAGCAGTGAAAGGTAGGCACGGTAACTTATAATTAGGAAATTAAAGCAGAGTGACTCACCCAGGATCAAAGTCTGCAATTAAGCCAGAAATAGGCTGTGGGTTCCCCGATTCCCACAGATGCAGACAGCACTGTGAGGCAAAGGCCTTCTCTAGTTCATCCAAGCATCATTAAAAAACATGCCAGCTTTTAGGGAAGTCTGTATATACAAAGCTCATTTGAAAAAAAATTATGCCAAATTTAAGAAACATTATTAAAATGGAGAATAAAAGAGTTTCATCCTTTGAGCAAGACTTTCTGGACATAAGTGACCTTTGGCTGTGCAATAATTTAATTTCTTAAGAACATGAGCAAAGTCTCAATTAGGTCAGAGAGGACCCACTGCGTGGGTACAAGAGGGAAGAGAAATGTGTGGCTGTATCAGTGAAGAGTACTTCTTGTCTCAGGAGGACTGGAGATATGGTGCAAGGAAGCATTCAGGCCTCTTGGCAAAAGCAAGTGAGGCTGCTTGCTCAGTATGTAAAGCAGGGTGGCATGCACCACAGGTAGAGGTAAAACACAGAAGCAAACCACTCAGCCAATGGCTTTCAGATCTCAGGCAGCTTTTTGCTGCTTTCTTTACAAATGAGAGCCAGGTACTGTAGCTACCACAGGAGAAACAGGCTAATTTAGAAGAAGCCCAGGGAAAAGCAGAGGAATGATGGAAAAAAAAAAAAAGATCAGAATAGCAATGGGTTCTGAATGCTGCTTAAGGGACTGAAGCCTGAACATTATTTGGTGCAATCTTGATGGATCTGATTTAACTATTACATTTGCGCACAATATTTTTCATACTGGTTATGAAGAATTGCTTGACAGCCCTTGGTGACTGCTCAAAAGTTTCTCAGTCACTTAAGCAGAAGGTCTATCAGAGTAAAGCACATTAATCAGAGAAAAAGCTGATAAGGAGCATATGATACAATATAAGGAGCAGTGGGCGGCAACAGATATAACATGAGGGGTGAGACATCACTGTTAGTCTGTTGCTTGTAGAAAAGCTGCGCAGGAGGTCAGTGGGCAGGACAACCCAACACAAACACTGCAGTTAAAGTTCAGGAAGGGTGTTTCTGGACACACAGGTTCCCACAGCACATTTTTATCCAGCAGAAAGATGGATTATGCAACTTCTAACAGCCACCCTTCATCTGAGATGTGACATCTGTGTACACCAAATCCTCCCTAAATCCCCAGCCAGAAAGAAGCTGGTGACCCTACATCACTTACTCATGCCCACTGTTCAACTACAACAGCCCACTTTTTACTTTTAAAGTGCAATTTCAGACGCTCAGGTTTATTTTTATTTTGATTCAGAAGTGCCTATCTAAAGCAAGCTTATGCCAGTGACAACTGAATCACAGTTGTGGGGGCAATGTCTTCATACGGATTGGTAGACATTACCCTTCCAAAACACTATCTTTGTGAAAGCAACATCTCAGGACATCAATTAGGCAACGTTCCACTTATCTACTTGGAGGACTGTATTTAGGATGAGCTTCTCTCCCTTGCCTCCCAACAAGCCCATGAAGTATCTGATCTGCAAACTCTTGTACATATAAAGGAGTTACTTGCTCAAGGTTTGTGGGTTGTTTTTTTTGTTTGTTTGTTTGGTTGTTTTTATGCAAGGTTTTCAAGAGTACTCTGAATTTAAAAGCAGCAGTTTGTTCTCCAGAGCAGCCTAGTGCCGAAAGGCCACTCACAAAAGCTGCGTCAGGTCTGCCTACAGCATTAGTACACACGCTATGTATATGAACTAAGTGTTACTGGAACAGTGATTGAGGTGACTGCAGCCTGGGCTTGCCTCCTCTTTCATATCTACTCATTTAAACACAGGGGCTGTATTTCAATGAGCAAGCCCATATAGATACAGTAACATTGAGATAAAGTTCCACAGCAAGTATCTGCAGGTGCCTTCATTAAAGCAACAAAAGAAACCTGCTAATGCATCCACAAAAAACATTAAGCACCAAGACACACAATGCTGCTTTTGGGATTTCAGATGGAAAGTAGAGAAATTCAAACACCCAGGTGGAAGAGTTAAGAGCACAGCAGTCCCTTCTCCTCCAGAATCCCCAGCGCTTCAGTTACCCTGCAGATCTTCACATTCTCATGCCGATCTGCAATACCCATCAACGGGAAAATACTAAGTGCTGTCAAAGCCTCAATAATGCTACTTCATGAGAAAGCAGGAGGCATTCATTTTGCAACCCGCTAGGGTACCTGAGCAGAAAGCTTACCCCATCTGGTAGTGCCCTCCAGCATACAGCACTCACAAACTCATTTGTGTCATCTTCTTTCCGGTCCTTGTCCAGAACACTTTTAACTGTATCAAACTTGAATGTCAGCAGTGTCTTTGAGAGCCCCTTATAGTATAGGTAAAGGGAATTATTTTCGCTTCCTAGAAATAAAAAAAATAAATATACAAGATTAGGTTCTGGTAGTAGGAAAAGAAATAAAGCTTCTTAGCTCATTCATTGTTTAAGACAAGAACAGACATTTCCTCTTTGTAGTTATCATGATCGTGGTGCCTCGGCAACTGGGAGTGCTCCACAGCAAACTTTCACAATACTTAATAACGGAAACAGGTTTGTTTTTTTGTTGGTTTTTTTTTGTTGTTNTTTAAACAAGACAACTGCAGTATGCAGTGCCCTTGCAGAACATACAGGATCCCAACCGTCCCCCATAGCTTCCTTAGGGCAGAACAGAGCATCTACACTACCACATGAAACACCGCTATACCCAGCCTGCTCGGTGTTACAGCTCTGAGGCAGGTAGCACTGTCACAGTTTTGCTTGCTGTAATCAAATACGACAGTTTGGTCTGTGGAGGTTTAAGTAAGAGAGACTAGACAGTGTGCAGGCTTTATTTAGAAATCCATCCCAATTTCTGCCTTGCAAGCTGTACAGAGATCAGAGTATACACAAACTAAGATCCTCCCTTCAGTGCTGGCACAGCTGTCCTGCTCATCCCACAGCAATCAGCCTGTCACTGCTTTCCCACCAAGACCTGCGGATTTACAGAGGTTCAACAGTCCAACTTAAGCAGTGAAAAAACAGAAACTGCCAAAGGGGTAACTGCTTCAGCATGATTTAGTCTTCTAGGGCGCTGTCCACAATGAGGGCATTATTGTTTCATCAGGCAGAATGCCATACCAAATGCCATACAAGTACAGGACCACTCGTGGTCCAGGCTATTGCCCTTCCTTAGAAAGATGCATGAGGATGCGTCAGTTGATAAACTTGAAAGACGTAAGTGATATCAACAGTGGCTACATTAGCAGTCGACTTTTGGTGACGGCAAGTCTGAATCGTCAAGTACAAAGAACTCATCTGAAATAGGAGAAAACCAAGTCAGGGCTCCTTACACCATTCCCTGGGAAGGAAAGGAGGATGGAAGTTCAGAATAATCCTCTATTAAAAAGCCCACACAGCTATGTAGCACAACTGCTGGTGTGCTTTGGAACTGGAGAGGCACCAACTCTGAGGAGACCCATTAGCATTTCTCAGGATTGCTGCTCTACTCACCACAGGCGATGTAGTCTCCATTGGACGCGAGCCCAACGAAGTTCTTCTCGTTGATGTGACCCTTGAAGGAGCGCAAGCAGTGAGGCTTCCCTACATTCCACAGCTTCAGCTGACTGTCTGTTGACCTGAGAACAATACCTAAAGTTAGTCTGCTGCCATATGGCCGGTAGTCCTCGCTTGCAACCCTGCTCCTTAACACGCTACTTGCGACATAAATGTAGGAAGTCTTAGTGCACTCCAGGAGATTTATCCCACTTTCAATCATATGCAACTCAGCTTGAGCTCAGAAAGGTATCGTGTTATTTTAGAAGCCTGTCAAAACACTACATGTTTGAATAAAAAACTTCCCCCCAAGTATTAATCTTCCTTTCTTGTATCAATTACAGAGTCCTCCACTGAACTCTACAGCCTTTGGGCCATCACTGCCTCCTCCAGATCCCCGCAGATCCATGACACACTGAATATTTTATTTTTAAACTTCTACGGTATAGACAAAATCTCTTCCCTTCTTCATGCTGGCTACAACTCTCATTCATGCCTTTACAGGACTCCGGTAGGAAGCAGCCTCCTCCCTCTCCAGCTGCCCTGAAACCACGTTCTCCTCCTGCCCAATACCAAGCAGCAGCATATAAAGACTTATAGGGGCTCAGAGCTGCTATTAGCATTAAATTGATGTGGCTTTCTCATGTGTTATTGAGACTGCATGGATACAGACCTCAAACTTCCACTTTTTTCATCTTGGCAGCAAAGCTAAATATTACTATTAAAAACATACAAACTGTTGGGATTAAATCAAAACCGATGTTCTCAATTGTTCCCTCAGATACAAACAAACCTGCCTTCAAAATGTTCTTCTATTTACTGTGAGCAAGCATTTTCCCTTTGGCAAAAGAAAGGAGGTGGAGGTAGTCTCCTATGCCTGGCAGAGCTCAAGTGAAATAGGAAGATCCCAGGTTTCCAGGAGATGTAGGATTAATTTCTTCTCCCAAACCTGAGGGGACACAAGCCCCTCTCACTTCCCAGGCATTATTCTCTAGCAATTGCTGGGCTCTGATATTCTGGCACTCAATGACTTGCAGCAATACACTCCACAGTAGTTGAAGAAACACTGATATGGTGGGACTGGAGCCCTGTGAAGCCACCCTTGAGGAAACGGGTAGTGCTAGTTTCGATCTTAAATTTGAAAGAGATTGGGAGCAGGACCTGTCAGCCTCCTGGGTGGGAGGAAAGGGAGGTAGGTAGTGCTCCTCTCTTAAAAGTCACATCACCCAACCTTGCTGCTTTCTGAATATTACGAGCTGAAGGGAAAAAAAACCCCAACCAATATCCATCAAATATTACCAACAATATAACAAATTAGCCCAGAATCAGTGTCACATTTACCTAAAAATATAGCACAAAAGAGTAAAGATGTGCCTCGTGCTATACTGCAAAAACCTTATCTCAGCCCTCAATGACAGGTGGAATGACAAAGGAGTGATAAGGGAGCTGCAGCAAGATTTGTTAGTCATTTGTAATAATAGTATGAGGTCAGATCAGAACGAAGGTATGAACTTGATCTGTAATACTGTGACTTAAGCAGGAGTGCTTTCCTCATCCCAGGTCTTGACCAAGGGAGGCCCTAAAACAGAGTATTCAGCTTCTCTGCCTGATGCTTGTTCCACATCCATCTCTGCATTATGCTGCTGCTCACTCTACTTTCCCTTCTCTTGTCCTTACCATCACAGCAGCAGCATAGCTCATAGAAAGGGCAAAGAGGTATATGCTACTGCTTTTTTGGCCCACGAGTACAGGGAGGTGCCTTCTGTGCTATTAAGGCACATCCCTAGAGGTGTTCAAGGCCAGGCTGGATAGGGATTTGAGCGACATGGTCTAGTGGGAGGTGTCCCTGCCCATGGCAGAGGGGTTGGAACTAGATGATCTTCAAGGTCCTGTCCAACCTAAACCATTCTATGATTTGTAAAATGCTGCTTTTAAAAGCTTCAGAGTTGCCTGGAAACAAAACTTTTCTGAAGGCAGGGTAAAGCAGCAGAAGACTAATCCCTGGTCTACAAGCTGTCAGATTCCTGTGACAGCTTCTGCTATTAGCTAACCCATCAAGACGACCTCATATGTATAGGCACTTAACCTCTGTATTTTAGTAGCACACAGTCTAGACGTCTTCATTAAAATAAAAAACCCACTTAAAGTCTATTACTAACGGAATGCTTTTACTATTAACAAATTGCCATCAAGCTCTACCCATGTTTGCACTACTCAGGATACGCATGCCATAAGAGAAGAAAGTTATCTGCCACTGGACCACAAGGAGAGGAAAAGGACATTGATCCCGCTGGTGTTACACTACTCTTCCTGTTTCATACCCTCTCCAGAAAAATATCATGGATGCACTGCTGTTAAATCGTCTCTTTGTACATCAGCACTGCAATCAATGTGTTGTGCTAAATACCAGGCAGTTCTGAACACCCTTGAGGTCAAAACCTAACTCTACAAGGCAAAGTAAATCAATGCAATCTATAAAACAGCTTCAGCTAGAAATCTAGAAAATCTGAATATACATATAATTTTTTCTTAAAAGAAATCAGTACTTGATTTTTGGGAATCACTACTGCTGTCTCCTCTCCTCAATTTGCAAAAGACAGACATGAAAAATAATCTGCTCACTCCGACATTTCTCTCTGTTCACACAAAAAAAGACAGGTGAACCCTCCAGTTAGTCCCCTCACCCTGTTGTCGCCTGTCCAAGTCCGACAACTCTATTGATATTCCTTCCAGGACTGTGAGATAAGCTTTCTCAGATGGTCAGCTCAAGCAGGATAGGGCCATTCTGTCCTGAAACATCCCATTGATGAAGCTCCACTTGATCATGGCTGTAAAGCAATCCCAGTCTCCTCCTGCTTCTATTAAACACTTTCTTCTTACCCAGATTTGGTTCAAAGCATTAAATTCAGTTTTCTCTGTGTTCTAGGTATGAATTTGTACCCTTACAGAGTTATAATGTTAATGGAAATAAGAGAGGAGCTGATTAAATATAAACAGTACCAGAAGCCACCAGGGAATCTTCCATCACACAGCTCAGAGTAACTCACTAGCAGCCTGAATACACCTTAAAATGCTCTGCTTTGGCTCCAGGCTTCTAGAGCAAACTGTGCTCTAGAAAACACGGGACAGAGCCAAGCTGGATAATCATCGGCTTGGTACCAGGAAGCAGGCGTACTTTCTGGGACTAGATCTGCCCCTGTGATCCATCCCTGTTGCACTTGGGTGTTACACACAAGCGTGTTGAGATCAAAGATTCACCTGCAACCCCCAAGGTTGCTTGCATTTTCCCCACCAAGTAAGAGGGGCTCACCTGTGGTTTATTGAAGCTCGTAGCCAGTCATTCAAATCTTTCATATGTGATCTGACAGACATGCTCATTCCCACGTGACTGAATGTCAGGAGCAGCCTCAGCACACACAGCACTTTGTAAAAATGGAGTTCACCTGCAAGCTTCCCAAAGTTGGGGCTTGTGGTCAGGAGCTGCATCTAGTTGTCTTCGTATTCCTCTTAAGCATTTAGCTCCACAAGACAGAGCAGAGCCGAGTGACACCAGGAATTAATTTCTATTTTTGTCTTAGAAGAAAAAGCAACGATCTGCTTCCCAAAAGCACAGCAGTTAGTGCGTGCACCCACCCACACAGGTGAACTTGCACGATGGCCCTGAAGAGTGCTGGAAAGCAAGGGCTACAAAGTCTTTAGCCTACATAAAAGGCAATACTTACGCAGAGACGATTTCTTCCCCGCTCACAAATTTTGCGTAGGAGACTGCCTTGCGATGCCCTTTGAACACCATAATTGGCTGCTTAGTGTTGCGAAGATCATAGTAGTGAACACAGTGATCTGAAATGACAAAGAAAAGGGGCAGATTTTAATCACAGGATCACTAATAGTCAGCTCACAATAAAAGTCCTGCCTGCAGCTTCCACATCTCACTTAAAGCCTTGTCTAGGATAAACTGACTGCACTGTAGGAAAGGAGTGTTTAAACCGGCTTCTTAGAACAGCCCCAAAATTCAGTCCGTAAAGGTCCAGGCAGCCTTTCAGAGAGTCAGCAAGGGAAGAAGGTGCATCCACATGTCCCTCCACATACCACATTTGGCCCACGTGCAAGCCAGCAGCTAAAGGACTCTCGCCTCTCCTGCCTGCCTGCTTGGCTCCCCACCTGGCCACTCCAATTGCCATTTCTAATTCCCTGCACCCTCGTCTTCCTTCCTCAAGCTGACCCCTCTTGGAAAACTGTTAGAGAACCAAAGGCTAAAAACTAAAGTCTCTCTGCTACTTAAACAAGATCATAGAAAATGGGGATTAAATTTCTCACGCTTACCCTAAATGTGTAACCTCCATACTTTTTTTTTTTCTTCTCTCCTTTGATTTTATTACCAATCAAGAGAATTAGCATTTCTGCTAATGAGGGAACGGACTAAATTCCAGTTGTTCTTAAGATTTAATTCACAGATGTGCCGCAGTACCACAACCAAATAAAGGGATTGCAACAGAATTAGCAATACATTTTATTTTCTGCACAACTAAGTTTCAATTCCCAAGAAAATAGAAAAATAAGAATAGAAAACCCCACGAGACCCGAGGCTCAAACACCCTCAGCACTCTTTCCAGCTCAACAAGGTTAATAAGCTTCTCTCTTCCCAACTTTCAGCCTTCATTTAATTATCCCCTGCTATTCTGGAAGTGCAGGGAGAGAAGGCCACACACACACAAGCAAATCGAGTTGGACGCCTTTCTCACCAAGCAACTTGCAATACACAGACATCAGCTGAAAACTGCTCTGACCCTCCTCCCACTGAAATAACACCCCACCAATGGAAGTTTATCACAAAGATTACATAGAAATGAATTTAAATGCCAATAGCTACGGTTATTTCTGTATTTGCATAGCATTTCAAAGCAGGGCTCTCAGTCGTACAAACAACACCCAGCTGTCTCAAAATCCCATGTGGTTTGAGAGATAACTGGATTTACATCGATCAGGCTACAGCGACCACCATCAGACTGGCAGGGGTAGCTTCTCCTCTGTCTTAACAGGCTAATTGGTGGCTATGGCAAGACGCGGGGGGGGAGGGGTTGGGGGTGTGTATCAGAAACACCTTCAGTAAAACGAGGTAAGCAGACAAAGCTGCCTTCCTCTCCAACTGCTTGCAGCATCTTTCTGTCTGCATGAGACGGGATCAGAGACTTCTCTGGTAACAGGTTTCTGGCTCTCTCCCTCCTTGCCCTGTAAAAGCAGACGCTCCAAGCAGCCACAGCAAGTTTTCTCCATCACTTACACCGAACTGTCGAATTACCCCATTGTGTTGAAACCTAGCAGCTATTGAGCAGCTATTGTTATTTTAATGAGCAGAACGATTCTAGCAAGGCTATTAGGAGTGGATAAGCCTTTCAAGCCGATTTTTGCGCACAGTTTTAACTTCCTCTCCAGTTGGCCGGTCATTAGGATACCTTTTGAGCACCACATTTTATCCTTCAGAGGGTGGCAGGGAAAAGGGTACCTTCGGATGGCTGCTCGTGAGCAGCTGGAGCAATGCGGAGAGGAAAGAGCTAGAGCAGGAAAGACGAGTTCATTTGCAGAGCAGAGACACGAAGTTGCATTCACCTTCTAAATAACGCAATAAACAGCTCGAAGACTGCAGGCATCTGGCCCCAGCACCGCGTGTGCCTCTCGGCATCGGCAGGGTAATCAATCACTGTCTGCTCTGATCACAATGAGTCTGAGGGAATGGGCAAGGCCAGTGGGTTCTAAAATTAGCCACTTAATTATTAATTGATTATTTCAGCAGCCGACGCATTGGTGCCCAATTGAGTTTTTTTTTTTTTTTAATTCAATTGAAGCAGCTATTTTTAAGCAGATATATGAAGATGAATGCTCACTGCATTCATTAAAGTCAGAACAGGTGGTCATGTTTTACAATTAAAGAGATACTCTCTCTTGTAGGCCATATGGACTTTCCAAAAACATGATAAAAATGCCATCTGCTGAGAAAGCAGAGCGCCCAAAAGTGAAGCTAAGTGGGAAAAATACAACTCCCAGGTACCCCGAGCAGCAGCCTTGCCTGGTGGAGTTTGATGAGCTGAAAGTGTCCATGATCAGCAGCATCCCTGGCACACCAGCGTGCCCGACACGAGGTGCTCTGGAAAGCTCAGAAGATGAATTATTTCTAAGAGCCACATGAAGGTAAGGAAAACAGAACGGGCATTGAGGGGAATCAAACACTTCCTGAATTCTGGAAGAGCCCATAAGCTCATCCAGCATCCCACCACTGAATCCTGCCCCTGGCATCCCTGGAAAGCCATGGAGCATTGCTAACCAGTGATGCACCATGGTATTTGCTTCTTGTTTTGCTCCTCAAACATGAGCATTAAAATCATCATTTGGCAAATTTTTTGCAGCTCTACAGTTTCCAGAAAACTCACTTAGAACAATTTCAACTTGGAAATGACATTTCCACAGTTAAAAGCCTCATGCCTAACTTGGGCAGCAACAGCTTTACTTCTTCTTCTGAGTTCAGGCTAATATATATGAGATATATATGAGATAATGGGAAAGAACACGTATATATACCATAACAAATTAAAAACTCTGAAACAATTCTCATCCAGTTCAGTGTCACTGGAGAAGCTGAGCACGACAGAATTCTACTACTGCGCCTTCTGAATTCAAATGCTTGCTGGCAGGCAGTATTTTATTATATATGTTATTTTTTAAGTGGTCTCAGAAGGCAAAAAGGGCAGTTAAGCTCTGCCACTGCTGCTGAGAGGTCTCCGACCACAAGCCTGATTTTTTAAATAGTGCTTTTCCAGAACACTCAAGAACTGCTTACTTCCCTTAAGATGCCACTGCATTCACCTTTGAATTCTCGATTAGTTGTCACTAGACAGCTCAGACTTTTCCAAACTTCCGGAAGATCTCACCACCTCTTCAGTAAATATAACCCACATCAGCAAAGGATGGCATCCCTCGCTGCTTGGCAGCTCATAAATTCACAAGACTCCAGCTGGCAGGAGCAGAGTGAAAGGGAAGGATGGTTTTGTGATGTACAAGGTGAAGAGATGAGCACCTTTTCAATCTCCATCCTCAAACCCAGCTTGGTTGCAGGGGTGGCAATGCAGCAAACGAACTGATGATGTGGCTACATGATGTTAGGAAATCAGGTTAAAAAAAAAGTTTAAAAAAAAAAAGAGCTGGGAATTGCTAATGAAGCCAGCAGCATCTTAAGTAATTTCAGAATTGTTCAGAAAGGTGGAATTGCTCTTGGATTTTTGGTTGTCTAAACAAAAAAAGGCAAAGTCCATGTTTTTACCAAAAATTATCTTCCTTACACTTAGATTTCTTAATAAAACTCACAAAACAGCTGTTACTAGCAGGACTTCGGTTCACATTGCCTATCGCAAAGCTTGTAATGTGTACAGAGGAGCAGCAACTCCAGAAAAAGCAAGCAAGGGTTAGGAAAGAGCATCACATGGCAGCAGTTTAGGTTTCACCAAGTACCAGTACATCCAGGGTAGCAATGCACACAACCCAGAAAGCAGAGTGATTTAACTCTCCAGGTAGCCAGCAATTCCAAGTAACATTCATATTCCAGGGCACGTGCTTCACCCACCTTCAACACAAACATTAACCAGTCTACAGCATGAGCTACCTCGCAGATCCCCCAAGGCTTTTATCCTGACCACTGACTCGAAGGTATATCACAGCAAGGAGAGCAATAGAAAAAATTTACCTGCAATACAACAGTTTTATATTCCACGGATGTAATGACTAGAAAGCCCCAAGAGCTGCATACAAAGGTTCTGTGGCTCTCGTCTGGAAAACTGAATTGCTGGAGAATCAATGACCATTTTTCTTATTTCAATCATTTAGAAATGCATATTTCTTAACTGTTCAATATTTAGATTATTGATCCATTCAAAAAATAAGTAATTTCCATTACTTGGATTTTTCAGCACTTATAGACTTGAGAATATAAGTGGTGCTCGCTGCTACAGGTCGTATGAATGTTACAGCCAAGGAGACGCCTATATTCAAAACTAAAGTTGTAGGGTAGGGAGCCAGATATTAAGTGGTCTGTCACACATCTGCTGTTATCAAAGCACATTGACTTTTTTTTTTTTTAAAAAAAATAAGAGATCTTCAATACCAAACTTAGGGATGAAGTTAATTTCATATATTAATGCTCTGGCTACAGCCTGCAGTACTGCATGCCTCATGCTACAGACATTTTACTGAAAGAGAAGCCCAGGCTAGAGTGTAACCTTTAAACAAGTTTCTCTTGTGCTGCTTTAACCATGATCTGATTTGTTGCATCTAGTAACTCATGTCCTAAGCTGATGACGCCCTCAGCTTGGTCTATTTGTTTTCCTCCATATGAATTTCAAGCTTGGATCAAGGCTGCCAGTTTTCACCAGTGGAACTCTGCATCAGTAGTAAGAATAAGACACAATTCATAGTCTGAGGAGTTTATTTAAATGACTTGTTCAACAAGATTTAAACTGAGTCAGAGCAAATTTGGTGCAAGATACCTCTGCTCACCTCCAATTAGGTTATCCTGAAGAAACCAGAAGAGCAACAAAATAAAGGGCACAAAAAACCCCACAAAATATCCTTAGTCAGAAAGAAAGATGAGAGGCATGATTTTGTGGAATTTGATTCCATTTCTACTGTCACTGGTTAAAAAAATTATTCCAGAGATCCTGAAGGAAGCCCACATTGCTCAACACATAAAATCATAGAATCGTTAAGGTTGGAAGGGACCTTTAAGATCGAGTCCAACCATTAACTTAACCTGACAAAACCACTTGTAAACCATATCCCCAAGTACCATGTTTACCCTTTTTTTAAAAAACCTCCAAGGATGGCGAATATACCACCTCCCTGGACAGCCTATTCCAATGTTGGATAACCCTTTCAGTGAAAAAATTTTTCCTAATATCCAACCTAAACCTCCCCTGGCTTAACTTGAACCCATTTCCTCTCGTCCTATCACTAGTCACTAGCGAAAAGAGGTCAGTCCCCATCTCTCTACAACCTCCTTTCAGGTACTTGTAGAGAGTGACAAGGTCTCCCCTCGGCCTCCTCTTCTCCAGGCTAAACAGCCCCAGTTCCCTCAGTCGTTCCTCATAAGACTTGTCCCCCAGGCCCCTCACCAGCTTCGTTGCCCTTCTCTGGACACGCTCCAGCACCTCAATGTCTTTCTTGTAGGGAGGGGCCCAGAACTGAACACAGTACTCGAGGTGGGGTCTCACCAGTGCTGAGTACAGGGGGATGATCACTTCCCGAGTCCTGCTCACCACACTATTCCTGATACAGGCCAAAAGGGGTTAGCTGAAATCCAATTATTTATATTTAAACACCTACCTATTGAAACTAATCTTTCCTTTCACTTGTTTCTCCTCTGTATACCAAGTGTAAGCAAAATTACTCAGCACACAGAGTGGACAGAATGAAGCCTTCAAAGCTACCTAGAATTGTATCTTGGCAACTTGTTTAGCAGGAAAATATACTCTTATGCCTTCAAGTGTCCAGAGCCCAGTGGTTCAAACTAAAGCTTGTGTTTCAAGTGTCTCTAGGTGAAAGGAAAGAGTACACATTCTTATTCCCCTAAGTGGTATTCCATGAAGGAGAGGGCAAGCTACCTTAATGAATTTTTCTTGAACACAGATAAACAAGCAGTAGAAGAACAGAACTTTAACATCAAGATGGGTTATCCAAACATCTCTTTCAGCCAGGCTCGGTGTGATTTCTTGCTATAAACGGGAAGCTTGCATCCTCAGAGGTAAAGCCTTTGGCTAGACTAAAAACGGAAACAGAATCAGAAGGCTCATACGCAACCTCAGTTTTCACTGTTAAAAACTTTTCTTCTTCTGTTAGTGAGGAGAAAGAGGAAGGAGATAAAGAGGGACAACATCCTGATTTAAAAATAAACTCAAATCAACAGTAGTACACTGTACTACAGTGTACTGTATTGCAGTACACTGAAGATGACTCGGCACATTAGATGCTCAATCCTTACAGAAACCTGAACCAGGGCCAGGTAAGCAAGTGCTGCTCTTTCTCAAAAACCTGAGAAGAGACAGACAGCTGCTATCACAACCCAAACCTTGAAAATAAAATGCTTTAAAACAGGTTTCCTTTCAAATGAAAGAAAACCTACAAAAGCCTCAGCACTCTCTTGACCTTGAAGCCCTTTGACAAGCTGCACACTTAGAGACTAACTAAAAAGCTATTAATAATGAAGTGGCACCTCTCCAGTGGATATTCTACATACCTCCACACCAGGAAACAGAGCCTCCCCACAAAGGAAGCAATATCAAAGGCTGGTCAAAAGACAACTCAGGATTTAATTATGAGGAAGCCCAAACTGAAACTTAAGCCTACGCAGAGTATAGTTTCTGTTTGAAATCCATTTCTGCTCAAGGGCCCCGAAAGTCATAAAATAACATAGGTTGGAAGGGACCTCTGGAATTCAGCCAGTGCAACTTCCTGCTCAAAGAAGGGACAACTGCAAAGTTGGATTCAACTTCCAACTTAAATAATTATGTTCAAGGGTCCTACTCAGTCAAGCTCTAAGCATTTCCAAAGTCAGAGATTCTGCAAACTCTTCCCTCAGCTGCCTTGAAAAGTACTCTCATGTCACAGGATTAGGGAGAATTTTTTTTAATCCAAATTTGCTTAAGCTATTTACTATTGACATAAGAAAGGAAAAGCATTAACACACCTCTCAGCATTACAGCATTAATGTTTAGGCTGTGTTTTGCTACACAAGCTTCTGGATTCTCAGATCTTTCAGGTTTTGTCTACCTACTCCCATATGATAGCTGGTGGCACAAGGCACTGCCATGCAACCTTAGATCTCCTTTAATTCATTCTTTTCTCCTTACTAGTACGAAATGGAAAACTGCTGAACTTTAACTGTTGCCAAGTCTGTAATAACAAACAATAGCACTTAGAGATCTTCATGTGACTGAAGGGGCTTTGTTCAAAAAAAGTTTAGGGTGCAGATTTAATATCCTCTACGGCAGAAAGGCAGGCTGGAGTTTGAACATCCATGTGCGGGTCTTGGTCTGGAGAGAAGACTGGCGACGTAGGACAGTTGAACAACTCCATATTTGGGAATAATTCAACTCAACAAGACATGTGAACCTTCATGCAGGGACAACAAAAAAGATTATTTTTAATCAGGGCAGAAGAGAGTGTATGGAAAAAAAAAAAAGGTCTTTATTATAGCAACAGAAAGGCAGGGTGGCATTTGGGCATTCAACAAAGAACGGTGAGGAAACCTTCCAGCCTACGAAACACTATAAAGAGATTTATTTCACTTGACAGAGTAATATTGGGATGGGATATAATCAACGCAGGCTTTGGCCTATCACAAGCCATTTCAGGGAGAGAAGACAGTGTGATAGTTTCCACTACATAAAGGAAATATATGCCCTGGGAAAGGAGAAAAGACAACAATGTATTAGTGATGGGAAACAAAGTGGACTTGAATTTGGGCAAACAAAGCCCAGCACCAAAAATTAACACAAAAATTTTCTGAAGAAATTAGATATCGGCAGCAGTGAGCTGACATGAGTGCCCTCTTTACAAACCATTTCCCTTACTGTAAGAAAGGAGATTAAAAATGGGTTTGATATGGCCTGAAGCAAAGAACCTTTGACAGACAAAACTATCCAGAGCATTTTGCTGAAGAATGCAGTGTGCTGTTTTCCACTTGCAGCATGACAAATCACATGAGGAGGAGAGTGCAGAAATAAATCCATTTCACCCCAACAACTCCCTGTAGAACACTGCAGCATGGGCAAAGCTAACTGGTATTTTTTTATTTCTCCTGTCTATACCTTCCCTTCAAAAAACCCCAAACCAATAAAACAAGAAGATTTTATCCAAACAGCCATTGTTACAAGCACATTAAGATGTTTGCTGGATATGGCTTTGTATTCACAATTTTCTGTTCCAGCAGAAGTTGTAAGTACTTTGTTTCTATAACTAATACAAAATTACCCATTTGATGCATTCGCTTTCTTCCTCCTCTTTTTACCTGGAGTTCCCTTTGCAGTAAAGAAACAGTTTTTCTCTGAATAACTATTTTCTGTTGCCCAAGGGGAACCTCAGCAATTTCTTCTGGAAGCAACGCTCTGGTCCACAGCAGCAAGCTGGAACAATGCCCTTATTTTGTATTTCATGTGTGTGCCTGAGATGATTTGGGATGCAGTACTTCATTCATGTTTGCTATAGAAGTTCTGTCTAGACAAGTGGTCTCAAACACTGTTGTACCAGACTGCCAGGGAGCTCCCACACACCGTGTCTTCATAGGTGTCAAAAATTCAACAGCCACCCAAAGAGGGAGTGAACTTTGCAAAAGCATTCAATAGTTATTTTCCTTGCAGGTCAAAGCCTCCCCCATGCACTTTTCCCTTACAGCATGCTCTGAAAACTATACAAGATTAAGTCTGTACAATTTATTTTGCTGGTGGCAAAATCTTAAAAAACGTATCTTTTAAGTGAGGAAGCCATGGAGCCCATGATGTTAGCGAGGAGATGAAAGGAACTTTCTAAAGCAGGGGAAGTCACATGGGTATTTGGGGATGACAACTCAATCTCATTCTCCTACACTGCAATATAGAGATGGGCACCAGCCTCCAAAAATCATATTTAGGGAATCCAACACAAATAAAGCCCAGGTACTCATTTAAATGAAGGAAGAACATAGCTCTGAGAAGAAGGAAAATGCCTAGTAGTGTTCTCTTTAGCAGATTGGATGACAAAGGGAGCAACATGAGAAAGGTCCACTCCATGAAAACTGATTTAAAGAGAGCTGAAGTTAGATTAAACATGTCTGGTAGCCTCAGTTTAATCTCTGGCAAAACCAACAGCACAATAAACACCTCCTACCTTTCCTTCTACCAAGGGAAGGCTCAGTGAAGTGACAGCAAGGGTTTCAGGTTGGCACTTGAAATATTTTGACACACCTCTGCAGGGAAGACTATACACTGCTTCAGCCAGCAATTTTCATCTCTCACTAACACCAAATGTACCTTTTTTAAAATGTATATCAACACTAGCATTTCACTAAAGATCTATATCTCCCTCTGCTGAACAGATGAAGGGAACAGCAGCCCTGATGGGAACCGCCAACTGGGTTTTTAACCTTTGTATTCAACAGATTCCCTATGGCTTGAAGTTACAGATGACATTTGCTGGGTTAGGGATAATAGTCTTTACACACTAGGGACATTTTTTACTGACTTGTCTAAAGCTTTTGACGCAGCAGCCCATAAAACCTCCACCCTAAATAACTTGTCTTGTATTAAAGAGAGAAGGAGGAGACATAAAACATTAGAGATCTTAATCAGTTGCGAAAAGGGCTCTGATGAGAGGGGGAAGCAAAACAGATTTCTCCAGAACTCCTTTGAAACTCTGACCTTTATAGTTTTAAGGAGTTACAGAGATTTCTCACAGGAATAAGGAATAGCTGTTTTTTTATGCAATTCAACGATTGCCTTCTATCAGACTGTTGGAGAAAAAAAACATTCAGTACACATAAGGAAGATTTAGTAATGTTACAAAAACCAATGAAGACAATAGCAGTAACAACCTGCAGCTTTTGGAAGGGTTCATTCTTTATGTTTGAAAGAGAAAAAAGAATTATGTACCGTTGAGACTCTTCCTCCAACTTTTGTCATTGACTATGTAACACGTATGACACTACATGCCCTACCACATGTAGGCTGATGTCCAAAATACGTTTTAAGACACCTAGAACATGTGAAGAAGAGTCATTTTATAGTAAAAGGTGCTTCAATCCATGCTGTCTAAATACACTGTACCTCTGAAGATCTGAAACTTCTCAACATGAGCACCAGGAGTCTTGCTTGTACAAAGAGTGTTAGATACATCTATCAAAGCCAAAAGTACTACCTCATTTGCTGAACAGATCTCTCCCAATTCAAGGTACTATTGCACAATGTATTTGTTCTTACTGCAAGCCCATGGTCAGCTCTGGTTCTTGAATGACACAAAGTTGTGCGTGTCACAGAGCTGTGATGGAGGGAAAGGGCAGTACAGTCAGACTCCCAGGGACTACATGCTCCAAGAGGTTAAGATCATGTAGATAAAGGCTTGAGACATTAAGAAAGGTAGATATGAAAAGGAACATCCTCTTAAGATTTTAGAGAGGCATTTATGATGCAGCAACTTTAAGGTTTTTGTCATATCAGCAAACATCATACAAAAACAACCAAACAGGCTTCAGAGCAGTCAAACTGGCTCTAGGGAAAGTGCAGGCTATTGCCACATGCATTACAATATGCAGCCGAGGACCTGAGTTTGCCAAATTATCAAACCCAATTTCAGTCCAGAATTACATTTTGCTTCACTAGCCTGAGAAGATATAAGCCTTCTTTTACTACGTTCTGGAGATGGTGATCTGATTCATTACCTAAACTGCCCTCAAAGCAGACTCCACTGGAAGAGACACTAAATATAGTGTTGCAATCACTAATATTCAATGTTCTGATAAGAATTCTTAAACCAAAACCCCAAAACTATGGTGGATTATGCAGACAAGGAAATAAGCACAGGAAAGCACATGATGATACACAGGTATCCAATGTGGAAAAGAAGCTATGTACACTCTAGCTAGGTAAGGAAATAAGTCACATGAAGAGTGACTAGATTTGTACACACATCTACCATCTTACTTTTTGTCATCTTGAGATTCAAATGGCTAACATAGCATCTTTAGAGGAACCTAGCCCAAACATTCAAAAACTCTTCTCTTAAAAACTCATGGTGCTCAGACACTATGAAAAGATGCCTTTGAGATGAGAGTCCACAAGCATTTGCAGGTTACAGATTTTCCTATGCAACATGACAATCTTCACCAGTTTGTATGGAAAGAGTGTATGTTATAAAAGTCTAAATGTGCTCAGTACCCCAATAAAAGGGTGGAACAGTTAATCTATGCAGCAGTCTGAACAGGACATATAGGAAACCATTACAGAGGATGTAATTCCAATGAGCAATTCCTTTAAATGAGGACAAAAACTGCAGCTTTGGAAACTGCCGAGGTTGAAAAGTATTAAACTCTAAGGGATACAGCAACAGCTAGTAGCAAGAGCAGTTTGGCATTTTGAGGAAAAGATGAATCTTGGAGTTGCCTAGCTGTTCCTGAATTTCAAGGCTCATTTCAATTTAAATTTAAATTTTGTAACATTGACTAAATGACTTCTATGCCAGCAGTAAGACAAAATGTTCAGGAAAAGAATATTTAAGCAAACAATTAGCATGCTCATTTCTGCTAATGACAGATTTATCCTTTTCTCCAGAGAAGTTACTGAAGTGTGATGACCTCTGGGATAAAGCTAGGAAACTCCCAATAGGTCTCTAACTATTAATTGCAAATGCTTTCTCCAACGCAAGTCAAAGACTACTTTTTCTGTGCAAGTTATATAAGCTTTTAAATCCTGAAGCTTATGTGAAATTTGCACATGCAACGTGTCCTGCACACCTATGAGTGGTTTCATGTCCCTTCATGATTTCCTAGGAAGCAGATGCAAGCAAGGCAGGACAACACTGTACAGTGACTGGCTGATCTGGTAGTATCTCTGATGTGCAGGTACAGGCAAGTCAGCTTAACTGAAAAAAATCGTAGGTTTCAATAACACAGCATAGCCACAGTTCTCCTGATTGTCAGTCCTGAGCAGAAGCAGAATGTGATCTACCTACCAGTGCCAGAAAGCTTGTTTTTGCCAGGACAGCAGAAGCTATGGTTTGATATTTCACTTTTATTTACATCCCAGCATCCATGAACAGGGATAACATTTAAGTCAAACTGTCAAGATGGTGTTCTAACCTAAGCAATCCCACTAAGTTCAGTGCTTTCCCCTGTGATTAGTGTTGGAACAGAAATATGATACACTGGCCAAAAATACAGATTCCTACAATCAACTTACTGAAGTGCTATAGATGCTTCAAAGGTTACAACAAATGAAACCTTTGCAATAAATTCTGGAATAAGTTTAAATTATAAGGTGACAAGTGTGCACTTCCAGAACACTGACCTTGTCCCCTAATTCCCCTGCCAACAGCCTCAGAGACCATGGACTAGAGGAATATTATTCAATACCCACAAAAAGAAAAGACACCCTGCAGGTAAAGTCCAATACAAGTAACAGGCAAGTCCTGGACTGCTGCATGCCATACCAATTTCATAAAGGCTGAATTTTGAGCACTGCTGTGAAGTTTCTCCACAGGCTTGAAAGAAATGCCTAACCTTTTTGCCTGTGCCTTTGAACACTGCACTCAATTCATACGCTAAAGGTAATCTTGTAGCTTAAGCCCAAAGCCGCCTCCTAACTCCACCCTAAACATGTCATATTCGCACAAATAGATTCTTTCTGAGTCACTGCAGAGTTTCAATACAGCAGAGTACTTACCCATGAGAATCTGTTAAGGTAAGACCTTGCTTTCAGCTGGAAAACATTAATTCTCTTCCAAAAAGGCACACTGCCTTCTTGGTCATTAATATCACATCATTCCTCTGAGCTGAGTGACAAGCCAGGCAAGACACCCAGATCTGAGGCAGCATGAAAGGCTAGCTCTATAGAGAGATGTGTGGAAAAGAGAAATCACTGCTCCAGTTACTGCAGCAGAAAAATCAATATTCCAGTGGACAAGGGTTGTCTCCAAAGTCGTCCCGCTTGGACACCAGGTATATTAGCAAAATTGAACGATGCTGACAAAGAAGCCACATGTGACCTTGAACTGTAAGTGCATCAGGGCAATGCAGAGATCTTAAGGGGTGGGTAAATAGCTGCAAATGAAAACAAAGCTGTTGACATAGCAACAGGAGTCCTTTGGCATGCTGGATGCTGTGGATCAGTATTGTTAGTTTCGTGGCCATTCAACAATGAAAGAAAGGCAGCAGCTTGCAAAGCCAGAGTACGATGCCATTCGGTAATGCCGAAGATGGTGCACAGGGAAGATCTTTAAAAAGCATGCAAAACATGCTGGGGAAGGACAAACCCATCTTTGAAGGAAAAGCACTTTCTTAGGAAGTGCTCCTGCTCAACATCACTGTACAAGTGGGGAAGGGAGTAAGAAGGAGAGACAGAGGGGGCAAGTGCTCCCCTCAGCACTGGGAGATCTCATGTTCAGTGAGAATTTGCCCCTTTGTAGCTAATGCTGATCTCAATTCAGGCTGCCAAAAACCTGTCTGGGACTGGCACTGGTGCTTTATGATCAGGGCATGCGCTGATCCAAAAAAAGGCAGTTCAGTTTTGGCCACACAACTGCCAGTATGAAGGAAGAGATGCAAAAGCAAATTTGTAAACATTTAGTAGGGAGTACAGTATCCCCGAAGTAAGGAGTCTCAAACTCTGAGGCTCTAAGTAGTAGAACCAATGTAAATCAGCACTGCCCCATGTTTTCCCTGCCCTGGTCACTTCATCTGAAACCACACTGACAAGAGTTTGTGACAATGCAGTGAAACTGTTTGGAGACCTGATCAAGGTTAAAACTAACCCAGCAAAACCTTAAGCTCTGACCGTGTTGCAGCTGTTCTGTTGCTCTCCCCTGTCCATTCATACTTGTCCACTGCTTCCACTTATTTTGTGAAGCTCCTGGAAAGCAGGTAGTCTCTGTCCTGCATCTCTACAGCCCTGAGGAACCCCTCTCATCCTCCAGTCCAACCTCCTACATTTGAGAATCGTACAGGGAAAAAATACAGCATGCAAGAGGATGATGCATCTAGTGTAAGAACTCAGGAATCTGAAGTTTTGACGACATGATCTCTGCATAATATATGGGAAATAAAAGGTCAGTGGTAGCTGCTGACAGTATTACAGCATGCTGAGAATAAAGCATCACTACTATCAATAGCTATGCTTAGCTCACTAGAGTTAGCAGACAGTCTGATCTCACCCAGACTGCACAACTTGGACATTCAAGCTGCCAACTGCATGCATTTTCAGCCCTTTTTTTTTTTTAAAGCAGGGAAATGGTACTGCTGAAAATATATGGGTTGAGGGCATCAGTGCTATTGCTGAGGCAGAACAATAACAACTTCAGTCATGATTTATATAGCTAATTTCAGAATAAAACCCTATCTATTTTTAAAAAGAGGAAAAGACCACAAAATTACCTGGTTTTGTATTCGGCAGTGATTACAGTTTATACTGCCCAATGTTTCAATTCAGTAAGCATGCAAATAGAATATTTTATTAAAGTAACAGACAAAAGGGATCTTTTCTTCTTTATGTGCCTTCCCCACTGCAACAGATTTTATCAGGCTGCAGCCAGACACACTAGCTTCCTTCTCACCTGAAGTGCCTGTCTGGTTTTAAGAGAATTATTTCCCAAACCAAATACCCATTCCTCTCTTGTATAGGCTCTATTTCGAGTTTATTGCTCATTTGTTCTGTTTCAAGCAACCAAAATGATCTTTTGGTCATCTAAAAGCTTTCAAAGTGAAGAGCCCAGACAAGAAACATATATATCATCCATATTAGATGGTAATCCTGAGATTTGCTTCTATAGTGGCAACTAAAGTGTGGTTTTCTATGGTATCTAAAGCCAACCCAGTACTCTCTACTAGAGGGAAGTGCTCCATATGGACATACACAATCTAACAACACTTTTGACCATGGCTACATCTAAATCAAAGTCTCACAGTAATTCCTTTCATCACCACTACTCGTGTTTACCAACAGGTATACTGAAGCACAGAAGGTTTGACCAAGAAATCCACATAAATCCCAGTTCCAACCCACATCATGTCTTTTTCAGGAGGCATCATTCAAAGCAGTCGCTTCATGGTTTCCTTCTGCTGCCAGTGATAGGCATGGACCTGCAGACAAACCAGGCACAAGGATGTTCTCCGTAAAGAAAGAGCAGTATGATACAAACAGAAGTGTGCAGTCTAACAGAGTCAACACAGTCTCATCAGGGAGAAAAGCACAGCCAAAGCTGCTGGAGCAATAACTCCCATTTCACCGACTGTGCCACAGGGCTTGCAGCCTGGCCTCACTTCAAAATCCATCACCACAGTCCTTCGGTTCACTCCTTTTATTTGACAATACAGCATGCAAACTGGGTACAGGTGGAAATGCTTTTTTAAAAAACAAGATCACTGGTTCAGGATTACTTAGACCCCTGAAGCTGTGGGTATGTGACTATGACTACCTATACTGCAGTACAGCTGAGAGACCCAGCTGAGAGTGAAGCTCCCACCACGCTCAGCACTGGACACATAGAAGTGATAGCTACACCTCTAAGAGGCCCTGGTTTGAGGACTGGAGGTCCTTAGCAGATAGAGGCACACAGACAGCAAAAGGGCAATGCAAAAACTTTAACAGGCTGCTGCATCAGCTCGCATAATTCATGCCACATGTTGGTAGACCTCTATGGGACTTTCAAGTACCTTCCTTCCAATTTTTTTTTGTAAAAGGGAGTTCTTCTAAAATTGAAGAAAGTGAGAGAAAGCACAGAGGTACCTCTCTGAATATTCTACCTGTGCAGAATCACTGGCATCACTGGCAGAGGTGAGCCAACAGTCAAGATTTTACTAACAAATGAGAAGGGATACATAAATGGAAGACGGGTAGAAAGGACCTTCAGACAGCCATCCTATTTCTGTGGAGAATGCAGAGAGGGAAACTAGCACAGAGATTCAAACAGATGCTGATCTAGTTGAAGCATCTGATTAGGAAAACCCAGTTCAAAGAGGCATTTCTAATAGATGGAGGCAAGTGGGCAAGATGCATTTGCCCAGGGCAGAGGAAAATGTTTCATTAAGCAAGGTGTGAAAGAACAGAACCTTATGAAAAGGGATTTCAGCTGTATGGCTGATTAAGAAATTTTCTCCTCAAGAGAAAATAAAAACAAGACATGAAAATTGAAAAATTGCATATATTAATAAAAATATTAACACTGAAAAAATTTAGACTTGCAGCCAAAATTGCCCTGCTAAAGCAAGGCATGCTAGCTTGCAAGCTATTCTGCATACAGAGAAAAGGGGGGGGAACTGAAACATGTATGGTTAGTAATTTAATAATGGTATATTAAATCAATTTATTTCCTCCTTTTATATCTCAAAGTACCAATACTTCCTCCATCAACCATTTAATCAATTGCTTATCTCATTAAGTCTAAAACTACAAATATATACATACACATATAGCATTAAGTTCCACCAAATCAACAAATACAAAAATAGAGTATATACAGAAGCAGCACTTCTGCCTAAATACTGTACAAAACTGTGTTGGGCATTCAATGCTAGGAAGTCTTGGCTCTTTCACCATTGACTAAATCACTGAATAAGTAATTGAAAGAGTTTTTAAAACTGAAAATTGTCTGAGCATATGAACAAGATAAGGCAGAGCTACAAGAGCTTTCTAAAATTGCCCACTATACTGGTCACTAAATTTAGTATCGCTCATCTTTATTCCTACTGAGCGGTACACAGGAATGGCCAAGTCAGTGTGCCCAATCCACCTTTTTCTTTTCCCCCCAATACTACTCAAGGAAACCAGCTTTGACTCTTCCTTTATTAATTTTATAGCCTATGCAACAAATCACACTATTTACAAGTTAGATTGCTTTTTCCATAGACTAAATGAAATTAGTAAACAAGACCATCTGAAACTGATGGAGGAGAAAAACTGTTGCCTCCATCATAACACGTGAAACAGGAGTGTTTGACTATATGGAGTATGAAAGTAGACACTAATTCATTTCTTTGCTCTGATTTTTTTTAGGAGTTCAGAAGTAACATCTTTCAAGTCCCCAGTATTTCTTTTAATTTCATATGCCATTTTTTCACATGTATTTATTGCTGAAAGATCAACTAGAATTCCTTTGTGGGAAGCCATTCCCATCAGTTCAATTACTCCATGTAATTGTTTCAGCAATCATAGTTAAATACCCATTATAATTTTTATTTAGAGACTCAATTACCAAGCATCAAGCAGATGTAAACACTTTTAAAATTTTATCTTCTCTTCCCTTCCTCCTACACCCTCTTCCCCAGTACAAATACCGTTTTACCCCTCAGCATTCTCTAAAATTTAAAAATGCACGTGTAGTCATTTAAAACCTCCATATAACTCCTAGTGCTCACTAATGCTTCTTTCCCAAACACTTGTTGAAGATGAGCCCATTGTGGTTTGTTAGATATAAGCATGGGGATAGAAACACTCCTATCTGCTTCCATCCCATGTGCCCTACAGCTCCGAAAGCCTGCACAGATTTATCTGTGCCTTATCCCCCCCTCTGTCTTTCAGTTGGAAAAGAATCCCAGTTACTAGTTTATCAGGAAGAATTCTGTTTTGTGGTGCTTTTATATATCTATTTTAATCAGCAGCTGATCCATTTGGAGCTGGTGCTCTCATCTTTCCCTAGAGCCTTTCACAGATAGCCCCTTTCATTCAGATGCTGCTACTAGGTATTGTAATTCAATTCTATTCTTGCATGTAATTCACTAAACTTCAGCGGCATGCCTGTCAATCAAGTCAATATTTTACCCTCCAACTTGAATCCATTTTTTGCAGTGTATCAAAATGCAAATTTATTTTTTCCTCCCTAAGAGTCACAATTTAAGTAGGTGTTCCAATTTCCAGGCTGGTTCTAAATGAAATGGCAAACCAGTGGTTGCAAGAATGATCAACGTATCTCCTGAAGTCCAGAGACAGCAAATGTCGTCAGAACATCTAGTTACAAGTACATTAAAACTCCCCGAGGAAAAAGAAAATGCAGAGTTGGTTAAACATTTATAGGCACCTCTGAGTTTCAGTTGCTATATGCATAGCATGATACAGTTTCCTCCCAAAGCGATACCTGCTCTGCTCTGAAATCCTTGTATTATCACCAAGAACTATTTAATCTAAGTGAATAAAAGGCTCATTGTGACTTCCCCACTGACTACTTCAGAAAAACCACATTAACAGCAATACTTTGCCCAACCTAGGAAAACACGAGCCCACCCACGGGGATTGTTGTTGCAGCTATGGGAAACATGTACAGCCACTGTTTTACAGCACGCCTCAGATAAAACCAGTTAAAATTCCCAGTATGGCATTGTAGTATTTATAGAGTGACACTATAAATCAGAAAGAACAACGATCACCATGTTAACACATTAACTTTGCTATGAGACTCTCAAAGCTGAGCTTTGCCTGGTTGCCTTAATGAGCTCAATAAACACACTAGGAGACTTGCTTTCATGAGCTTTTATCTCTCATAGAGGCACCCAAATTAAAAAGTCAGGCTGCAGGATGAAGTTGACACTCTGGTATCATGATGTCTTCTGGGTGACTGCACACTTGATAAGTCTAACTTAGAGGCATTTTAACTTCAAAGACACCTCAGTCCTGGGCACAGCAGCCAACCTCACATCTTTGGGGGGAATAAGAAACAAAGGAAGGAAGAAACAGTATGTCTTTTCCCCAACCTCCTTTTACCTACCTGCACAGCCAAAAGCTAGGTGATACCTAGAAGATGGGCTGAATTTGACACAACACACGTTAGCCTTGGCCTCGATGCTTGCTACCGAGTTGTCCAAGTTGGTAGACCACAGCTTCACTAGATAAACAGAAAAAGAGAAATGAGTAAATGAAAAATGACAAAAACACCCCCAATCTCATCTGAAAGACAAAAATCTAGTTATTTCATTTATAACATTCTGAAAAGCCTCAGTTGCCAAGATGTTAGTGATTATAAAGGCTCAGTTGCTGCTGATGGCTAGTAAGCTTGAGAACATCCTCAAATGCAAACTGTAAATATTCTGCCCACCTCCATACACACAGGAGATGAAAGTCCACAGCCCACACAGCTAAGAACAGAGCAGGTGACTAACCACGTGCTAGAATTTCAGCGTTTAAGGCTACTGGACCTCAGATTCATATAACCAAGAGCAGGAAGGCTTACATCCTTTTTCTTCCTTGTCCCTTATCTGGGATGAAAGAACTCCATGCTCTGTGGCAGAATTGCTTTGCACAGAATAAATATACCTAATTGTATGCTTGGGCACAGGGAGTGAGAACAACTTGTTTTATTCTCAAGAAACTGGCACAGACAGGAAGGAAATCAGTATGCTGGCTTCCTATATATATTTCCTTGGTACAAGGAACTCTACTGTTCTACAAGACTACCGTGTGAACATTGATTAAGCTTCATGGTACAGAATGAACTCTTTCCCCCAGTGCTTCACAGGACAACCAACAGAAAACACCAGTGGCTTTTCAAAATACAGCCTTCCCCACCCTCCACAAACACTTCGAGTACCATTTAATCTTAAAGAAGAGTGCCAGGTGCTCCCCATGCAGCCAACCTTACTATTGAAAGCTACAGATGAAACACTTCGCCCACAGTCCAGGTGAAGGAGCAGCACACTGGCAACAAGATACATTCATACCTACAAAGCAGACTTAAATAAGACGTAAATGTTCTCCCCCCTTTTCTTAATGAGTGGGTTGTGCCGTACTTTATCATGATCAGCATGCTGAGGCAGGAAGCAGAGCAGGCTGAAGCCAATGTCTGAACATACAGGAGCTACATGAAGGCTTAATTCCCCTAAACAGCTGCCATGAGCTGCCTGGGCTTCTTCAGATCTGTGGCCAATGGGTCCTCTGCTGTTTTTTTCCAGAAAGCTCACTTTGGAGGTGGAGCAAAAATAGCTCACTGTGGTCAATAAATGAGATAAGCAGTCTTATGGTGTGTCCCCCCCCCACATTCCAAGGGCCCCTCTGTATCACCTCTTGGTCAGTCTTTCCCAGGAGCTTCGAAGAAGCAGCAAGGCTTCCACATGGATTACTCAAGGATGTTTTAGGTGGTCAAGGAAAAGGAGGAATACTGGTTCGTTCTAGTGCACCTACTTTTTAATAGTATGGCAAGCAACAAAAAGCAACATGATGGTGCTACTTCTGACCATACCTAGGAGAACTGCTTCAAGGATGAAGGAAATACATGACTGCTCAGAGCTCACTAAGGAATCATTTTAAATACAGCAAGCACTGTGTGGGTATCTGACAGCTGCCTGGAACCATTATAAAGCAGCACACACATACACCAGAAATACAAACATTGATGCACACTATATTTGCATATAAGCATTATGTAAAATTCACTCAAAACATCACCCACCCTCTTGTTGTTTTTTTAGAAATAAAATTCGTTCTCATTTACCAGAGCTATAATACTGATCTTAAACATCTAGCTACATTTCTAAATGAAATCAACATCTTTGCAAGCATGGCTTAAGCTGCTCTCTTCTCCAAAGTGGGACTGGATGACATACCTCCTCCCATCGTGTTTTGTGCTTGGGGGCAGGGAGGAGAAAGGAAGCCAGGCAAGACAATTTTGCAAAACAATAAAACATTAGCATTTTCCTTTAATGAACAGACACCAAGAGATGTATACGCTACGTTGCAGTGGCAGTAGAGGACATCAAGTTTATGGATGAGATGGTATAGGAAGCAAATAATACCATGATTACAAGAGGACACTGTTGGCGGACAACTTTGCATCAACTTGAGGCAAGCAAGGAAGTTACACGATCTCACAGTTGAGTGATGTTTGCCTAGATCTAGTACTAGAACCACACAAGCTTGTCTTGAAGCCTTCCAACCAGATATCAGTATTTAAAGTTGCATCTAAAGTGGCCAAGCCTCTCCTTCACATCACCTCTAATAAACAAATAGACATCTGGTCTCAGTTTTGCAGCAAAAGCTAATTGTGGGCTCAGTTTCAACTGGCTCCTTTCTTCATTCAAGTTTTCAGGTCATAAACTGAGCCATTTAATCTGGTGAAGAGTCAACCTGCATGTTCAAAGCCCTCATAATATTCATTACAACTAACAGACACAGATTAGAGCCTGCAATTTCTGTGATCTAACTGCTGTGGGATATGCTAGGCTCCAATTATATCTTAGTCAGTGCCATAAAAAAGGATATGTGCAGCATATAACAACACGTAATGAAACATGTCAAGTTTTACCTATAACTGCCCATTATTTTTAAAAAGAACTGACAGGTTAATAAAGCATAATTCATAAGGGTAGAGTTTATTTGCTGTAGCTTTCAGCAGTTTTGCTGAGGTCGAGGCAGTAATTATACAATGTACAGATGTCTTGATAACACCTAGAATTGTGTTGATGAGACAAGCAACCATCTGAGATTGACTATTTCTAAAATACATGTTCTCAAAGCACGTTTCCTAATTTTGCAGCTGCTGAAAGAGATATCTCTGTGTGGCCAAATGTCTACCCCTCACCAAGAAGGTGCTTCCAGAACAGCTTTTTCAGTTTAAAATGTTTAGGTCTTTTCAAGATATTTTTATTTGGTTGGAGCTTTACACCAAATGTGTAAGTTCGTAAATTAATTTTCTATACATCAGGTCTGTGTCTAAACACTGACTAAGAGAGGCAGAAGCCTGTACTGCAATAGCTGAAGGTGTTGATGTACACAGCTGGTACACCGATAGTAAGGATATTTCATCCAGCCTGTCATTCTTGAAACTCTTATATGGTCATGTGATGGAGAGGCTGCTGTTACTCAAAAAAAGCTGTAAAGCAGAAATAGGATATTGCTACCAGAAAACTCATTTGCACAGATTAGAGGAATCCCCAGGAAAGGGGAAAGTTGCTGAATTGTCCTGCTAGGCAAAATTTTTGATCCACTGCCTTATGTAGGGTCAGGAGGATAATGTAAACTGATGACTGTTAGCAGGCAATGACCACAGGGTACTCCTTCTTGCATAAGACACAGCCAGACAGATATTTTGGTTGGTATTTTAACTACCAACATCTTCTTGACCTTTCAAGGTATTCCCAATTGAATCCAACAACCCCACAAATCTCCAGGAAGTTACAGAACTTCTTTTAGCCAGGAAAATGAGCAAGCTGAAAGTTCAACCTGATATTTTAAGAGCAATAAACACCTATACCTCCAGTTAAAGTCATTAGAAGCTGAAGCAAAGTATCACTGAAAATGAAGCCCCAAACAATCCTCTGGAAATCTCCAACAAAGCTGAGGAGCAAACTCTGACGTGCAGTTCTCAGGCTAGTTCCCTCTCTAGAAGGCCATGCTCCTTTTTTATGAAGCCAACTCTGCAAATCTGTGTTGCCCTTCTGAATTCAGAGGCACTATAAAAAAAAAAAATTAGCTGTAGGACTGGTACCAATGGTCCTATTTACCAAGACAGCATGGAGATTCTTTTCCTTAGATGTAATGAAACAGATGCTTGCATTCCTCCTTGCCATGATACAAGTAAAAGTAACCTCTTGCTCCGGCTCACAGCTCTCAGATGCTCCTGTTCGGCTCCACCTCTCCATTTTGAGCTGGGAGTAGTGAAGGGACTACAGCTTACAGAAAGGACAAAGCCAGGACTCTTTCTTCAGCTGAATTTGCCAGTACTGCTTGTATCTCCTCAAGCTTCAGAGAGCTTCAAAAACAACCCCAGAGTGGAGCATAAATGCTTGATCACTCCAAACAGGTCTCTACCCCAGTGAAGACTTAAATTCGACCCACGTGGCATCACAAAATATTGTACTATATCTGCTAACTTTACCGTGGCCATTAAGCAACATTCCCAATTCAGAACAGACAGCTGTAAGTCATTAGCAAAGTACACTAGCTCCAGCCTATCCTGGCACTTTGATGGCATCATACTGCCATCACAAAATTAAATGATCTTTTCTCCTCCAATAGCAGAAATTCACCCTTTCCTACTTACATGAGAATCACAGCTCCTGCTATTATTATGTGCATAAAAGAACTGAAATTAAGACTGTGCTGTTACCCCAAACTGCTTGTAGCAGAAGTAAACACTTTAATTTTGCTCACTGCTGTCTAGTTGGCTTACACTTTTGGATCCCTACAGACATACACAACTACCTTTGCCTCTTTAAAAGGGAAGGGCAAAACAACTGTAGATAGAAGTGAGGTTTTCATACACACAGTTCAATTAAATTCAATAATGCTTTTATGGTCTCATTATCTGCTATCAAAGTAGAAAGATCTTCCATAAATAAGCATCCCGGATTATCTTCATCTAACAAGGAGGACAATGCAGGACACAAGGCCCAAGGATTCTGTGTCTAATTATATCAGAATAATTTTCTCCCTAATAGCACTCCATTCATTAGCACCCCCTTTGCTGTGCCTGAGTCCGGGCAGAGACAGCTATAAAGCACAAGATTTTGCACCTAAAAGCTCCTTCCCCAATACGTACCTACCAAGCATACCAAGTGCTTTAAAAATTAGCTTCCAACTTGAAAAGACCAAGGAGAGACAGGCAGATACACAGGCAAGTTAGAAGAACTGGCAAAGCTGTCACTTTTTTGCTGGCTTGTCATGATCACTTGACAAGCAAATGTTATATTTGTACTTTCCAGGGAAGCACAGTGAGATTAGCTCAAATTGTTCTGGTCACACCAATATCTATCAGAATTGAGACTTCTTGTTAGAAAGCCCAGTGTGGCCCCACACAAGCAGAGAAGTAAAAGAGGATATGAAGGGTACTTGAATTTCCCACCAGATGCTGTACCTGGCCAAACATGTATTATATGAACCCAATGCTGGCCAGAACTCAGCCAAACACTCATGAAGATGACAAGAAGAAGGACAAAAATTTAAGTTAGGCAGGTTTGAGTTAAGACACTCACCACAGGTATCACCTTTTCCTCACATTTAACCCTTTCAATGTGATCACTGAAATGGAATGTGGACACTGTAACATTAATTTGGATATTTGCTACTATTATTCTGTACCTTAAAGACTTCTAAAGTCTGTGCTTATTTCAAGTACTTCCACACAGGACTCCATTTGTCTCTAACAAGCTTGTTACATATGCAAATCACTGGCAAACCATGGTAAAGTAAAGAATAAAATGTTCCAGCCCAGTTTTACTCCCCAAAACCTAAATACCCCTTCAAAAGACCTTCATGAATTGAAGTGCAAGTTATATAGATCTGCTGACTTTATTGCAGTAATTTCTAAGTAAACACTACGCTTTTAGAAACTATTACTGAAGAAGCAAACTGTTAAACTAGAGACAGGAGCTCTGCTTGCAGCTGGCTTTGCAAAACTGGACAACTTGTTAACATGCTAATAAATGCATGTCTACCTGACAGATAAGCTTTTTCAAATGCATAGCATGAATGGGGAGCAATGAGATGAAGAGGTTGATAATTTACAAGGTGAATGTTCACTCCTGCTGCATTTAAGCACAGGGAAAACACTCTTGACTTCCACCAAAAAGTGGGGGGAAGTGTATAAAAAAATATTTAAAACACACCTTAAATATAAAATAATCATTAAAGCTGCATTTTGTAAATGGAATTACCAGCTACATTAAGACTGTAATGTAATTAGAGGAACGCTAATACAGCTTTCTTTTGAAACAGAATTGAAAAAAGGTGGGTACCAGCTTTCAAAGAATAATGTTTATGAAGAATTAATTTATTTCAAAGCAAATAATGAAGAGCTCTGTCCAGAGCTGTATCAGCCCAGGGAGTTGATCCCCACTGACTATGAAAGGAACTCTAAAGCTCTTGCTGCTTAATAACTCCAATTTGATATTGTAAGCATATTACAGATAAAATCTTGTTCTTCAGGGTTGAAGAATACTACATAGCACTTGGTGTCATCCTTTTCTTTAGAAGTTTCCTATTTCTTCTTAGAAGAGGAACATTCTTCTCCCAGTACGTTGGGAAAGGGCTTGTCTTAAGGGTTCTCTCCAAAAGGCTAGGTGGGCGTGTTGATCTGCTTGAGGGTAGGATGGCTCTACAGAGGGATCTGGACAGGCTGGACTGATGGGCTGAGGCCAATGGTATGAGGTTCAACAAGGCCAAGTGCCAGGTCCTGCACTTGGGTCACAACAACCCCATGCAGCGCTACAGGCTTGGGGCGGAGTGGCTCGAGAGCAGCCCAGTGGAGAAGGACCTGGGCGTGTTGGTGGACAGCCAGCTGAATATGAGCCAGCAGTGTGCCAAGATGGCAAAGAAGGCCAACGGCATCCTGGCCTGTATCAGGAATAGCATGGTGAGCAGAACTCAGGAAGTGATCATCCCCCTGTACTCAGCACTGGTGAGACCCCCACCTCGAGGACTGTGTTGAGNCAAGTACCTGAAAGGAGGTTGTAGAGAGATGGGGACTGACCTCTTTTCCCTAGTGACAAGTGATAGGACGAGAGGAAACAGGTTCAAGTTAAGCCAGGGGAGGTTTAGGTTGGATATTAGGAAAAGTTTTTTCACTGAAAGGGTTATCCAACATTGGAATAGGCTGTCCAGGGAGGTGGTATATTCGCCATCCCTGGAGGTGTTTAAAAAAAGGTAAACGTGGTACTTGGGGATATGGTTTACAAGTGGTTTTGTCGGTTAGGTTAATGGTTGGACTCGATCTTAAAGGTCCCTTCCAACCTTAACGATTCTATGGTTCTATGAAAAGGCCTGTGTCAAACAGATCTCAGTGTGGAAAGCTGAGAATTCTCCCAGCGCTCCCATTCAGTCCACCATCCGACTTTGTTAAGCTCCAAGAAACAGACTGCACATTGTGAAAGCTGGAAACTTCTTGTTGTGCTCAGTCTTTAACATTCAGAACTACAGGTAAAACAGCAGCAGGCATTTTTAACTTCACCAACAACCTCATTTTTGAAATATAAACACATGCTGTTCTTTTGAAAGGCCCCAAGGCTTTAACTCAACAAGCTTAACTAATGTTAAAACACATTTTGCTTTGTTTAGTGTCCTGGAAAATGCTAGCTACAGAGCATGTTACCCGAAAAGTGTGAACATTGCACCAAGAAGTATTAATCCAAACAAAGCCTCTCCTTCACTAAGATCTGAAAAGTTCAGTAATATCTTTACGCATTACCATGTCAACTACAATATTGAAGGCAGCTGAGGAATCAGCTACCTGAAATATCATTTTTTTTTTTCCCCTCAAAAGAAATCCACAAAGTGTAAACCTTCTGCATAGAGACTGAAAAAGAATAATACCTTTCGCATCATCAGAGCCTGAGGCCAATAGCTTTGGGTCCATCAAGTTAAAGTCAACACTCCAGCACCTTTTCTCATGCTCCTGTTTAGAGAAATAAGAAAAATATTGCAAGGCATTGAGCTGTAATCTGATAAAATAGTAAAAGAAAAAACACATGCTGTTTGGTATAAATTGTCAGGAGAGTCCTGGACAGAGAAGCTTACTGTGTTTAGTGGTTTCTCAAAAAATATCTTTTCTCCCAATCAGACCAATGCTTGTAGTACACTAGACATGACATGAAAGCAGAAAACAGTAGAACGGCAATTTTAAAAACTAAAAATGTTGTGTTTTTTTTTTTTTTTTTTACTTGAAAGGAAAAAATAATGATTTTGAGGAAATACACATTAAAGACCTGTTTTTGCAGCATGGTTTGACTGGCTGTGGTTCCACTCTGTACTGCTTCTTATTCTAGTGGATCACAGTTTTATCTCCCAATACCAATTAGATCCCCATTCAAAGCCATTTCAAACATCTCTCTGAAAGTCCAGGAAAACCTCACCTTCCTATTGAGATATTAAACAAAACTTCTGGTGTCTACTCCTGTGTTTTTCCACTCAAATATTCTTACAAGGCTGCACACTCTCCCCCAAAACACAGAAAAGCTGTATTTGCTACGCTGGCGCATCCCCCATGGAAGCAAAACACTGCATTGAAAGAAACCCGAAATTCAGTCAAACCCTTTGTTTAAAGCCTTCATACAGGCTTGCAAGACGATGACATGAAAAGCTCACCAGGACAGTCACTAAAGGATTTCTAATACATGCGAAGCAGATGTCAGTATGTGTGCCTCTATGCAAATCCAAATAAAAAATTCAAGTAATCTGACAGGAAGCAAAATGAGTTTGTTTTAACATAAGCAACAGCTGGTCCTCTCTAGGTTCATTATTCAGACTCAAAGAAATGCAAAATGTATTTGGGAGAAAAACAGACAAGATTTATGTTGTCCAGTATAATTTCTTTTTAATTGAGATATGCAAAGGATTAGTGAAAACAAGCATTATAAAATAGCCAAAACACAATGAAAAAGTAAACAATGGCTTCAATAGGAATTAAAACTTATCTTGAACTGTCAAGATGGTGGAATTGGAGTCCAGTCTGCAGTTCACTCATTATCACTGACCAGTTTTAACGCGCTATGCTACCTGCACAACAGTCTGCAGCAATTCCAGCCTCTCCCCAAACAGACAAACCTCTCTTCCAACCTCCTTGTTCTCATCACAAGCCTCTGAGAATCCATTATACTGAAAAGACAAAATTGCCAGAAGCTTCTCCTGAAACAGGTCTCACTGTTGAGCTCAGCCCACTTGCGTGCGCACACTGCTCTGCTGAGGACAGGAGGATAACAGGAAGAGTTCTGCCTACCACTCCATTCTCCCAGCCTCACCACTTAAGTCTGCATTTTGCTCTTCTGCTTTACAAGCACATGCAGCAGCAATCACTGCAGTATTTTACCAAAGGCTTTTGACAAAGACTGAAGTGGAACAGGTATGCAGAGACAGAGGTTTCTAAAGAAAGAAGAGACAACTTCCAGAAATTCATTTCTCCCTGTGCAGTTTCCCTAACTGAAAGCAGCAGCGAGAAAATGTCAACTGCCTCATGTGACAAGAAGATATAGCTACCTCCTTTGGTGGACTACAGCTCAATAAAGCTGTGCGGATGAGACACATTTACCAAACAGGAGGAGCATCCACTTCACCCTCTGCAATGTAAAAGCCTATCGCTGGACTAGAAGCAGAATCTCAGACTGAATACTGCTCCCCATGACACGGTCCATGGTGTGGGAAAGTATTGCTCACTGATTGCATGTTACCTGGTAGACCTTGGATCTTTGTCCCGTGAATCCATCCCACAGGATGACTGTGCCTTCATAGTCGCTGCTGGCTAGCAGGTTCTTGTGGTAACTACTCCAGCTGATACAGCTTAAAAAGAAAAAGAGCCCCGGTCAGTCTTATATTAAATTATACCTTACAATACAAAAATCACTCTTGCAATGTGTCAGGATATTAGTGTCTTTGCAAAGCATGCAGCATTTGATCAAGCCACCCCACTGAAACAGTCAGGAAAGGACAAAACCAAAACCCATCAGAAATACAACAAACCTTCCCCCACAAGCTAAAAGAAAAGCTTTATTGGCCTGAGTGTTGTTGCGCCCCTCAGTATTAAGTGCTAGGGCTTGGGATTTATTTTTTTTTAAAAACGTATTCATGTCTAATACTGCAATTGTTTTGCTATTTGAATTGCACACAAATTCTCACACAGAGCTCAGGGTTCGACTTTGCTTTTGCCAATAGCTACTACTATTATTATTACCATAAAGATATTACCTAACAGAAACTATATATGTAAAACACATAGGTGCACAGATGGAAATCAGCCTCTCCCCTGCCACATACATAACATGCTATACCTGTACCTATGTGCAAATGGAAGTTTCACTTCTGAGAAACTAGTCCCAGCTTTCTGTAGGCAAGGAAAGACCCCCCTTCCTATCCAGAAGAAAACAGCAGTTTGCTATAGGCAGTTTAGAAGATTTTTCTGATTAAGAACTGCAAAATATATCACATAGGTTTATATTTTAAACTGAATTAAGTGGCCGTGCAAACTAAATGACAATTCCACCGATAAACTCTAATCATCAGCAGACAAAACAAGACCAGCAACACTGCCAAGTCACATTCATAGCGTTCTGGCACTATGCCTCCACTCTGACTCCCCAAAAATGTGACAGAGGTAAGAAAATTTGTAATACTTGTTCACCAATTTTTGGACCATCTGGCACAAAAGCACGCCAGTTGGTATCAACTGTGATGCATGTAGCAGAAGCTGAACTGACAGATCCAATTCATGCAGGTCAAACAGCTCTGACACACTTAACTAGATTATGGTAGCCTTAGGGCTAAGTTTTAACCAACAATATAAACTAGAAGTCCATGATTCTGTAACTTTTTAGTACAGCTTTGATCAGTGCAGCTACCCATTGAAATATGATGTAGATACATGTATACTGACTTAGGAGTATTATACCTTGGCAAATTCTTGGTTCCACTATACACATGCAGCCTGATTTCCTTGGGAATATGTCATTTACACACAGAAAAGGGGAAAAAACCCAACCCCACCTTTACCTTTTTAAACATAGTTAAAATATATAAACACTGTTAAGGCAGCCCTGGTGTTCTGCTCCTGACTGGTCAAACCTAACTTACTGCGGTGTGAGTTTTAGAGCTACAGAGGGACTATGCACACCAACCACTAATCACAGCTCACCACTATTTAGCTGTGTGGCATCAACAAGCTTATTTGAGGTTCTGGAGCAGCCAAATATTGGAAGGCAAAAAACCCAACTGGTTTTTAAGAAAAATTTGAAGTAGTACATGAAAGGAACAACATGTTATTGGTGCTTGCATTAGGAGGAAGCTTTATTGAGTGATCCAAAAGGCTTCCAGCTCTGACTTCATCTGCACACATTAACCTGTAACTTACAGAAACGAGACAAAGTCATCCAACAGCAGCAGTTTTCTGCAAGCCCCTCACACCACTGCTTGGAGAAAGCCTTCAGGGCACACCTTCCCCAGTGCATCACTGGGACCTTTCTTTAGAATGGCTGGTACAGAGGGACATTTCATGACACTGCTTTCAACCTGTCAAACACTTCTCCCTGTGAACACCTCTACCTACCTATACTCTGTTCACACACTTGCACATTTCCTTCTTACAACAGCATCCTTTGGTTTTAAAACTTTGCATTCAGAAACTTAAAAAGTTTTATTTACCCAATGTAAGTCATCATCTTTAACCACCAGCTAAGAGAATGGTTGAGGTGATACAGCTCAGGCAATTCTTTCCCTGGTTTCACCTCTTCCACATTATGTCATTAATTAGAAAGTGTTAGTGTCCTCAGCCCTTGTAGGCACAAGAACTGTCCTCAGATGTATCATCCAGGAGCTATCATTATCCAAGTTCTACTACCGTCAGGTACCCACATAGAAAAGTAGCTCTTGACAGTCTATGATTTACTAGAAGCCTCATTCAGAGAGGCTTAAGTGGCTCCCTGAGGACCAAATGAAGCTGGCAGACACTGCCCACCAGGACTGTGAGGTGAAGGTTACAGTAGTCCAGAGATAACAGTGTCTGACATCTGGAGTCTTGTTTCCAGGCAGAGCAGTCAGTCACTAATGGAAGCAAAGCGGTTCAGAGCCCTAGAGCTACAACACAGGGAGGCTCTGGGCTGGGAGCAGTCTCCAACTAATGGCAGGGGGCAGACACTGCACTAGACATTTATTGGTTCAAACCTGTTCCCCCTGCCATCTTATCGCCACTCGAGTCAGGGCCTCAAGGAGCTTAAGGAATAAAAAAAAAAAAAATCTCTAAGTTTAGCTATCACACAAAAGCAGGAAGAATACAGCCCAGGGTCAGATCTTAGAGAAGGCAGTCTTCTATCTGGACAGCTTTGAGAGCATGTCAGGCAGCAACACCAAGTGGAGAAAGTCCTAGAGAAAGGCAGACGTGCTAGTGCCATCCTGGCTGGCTAGAGGATGGATGCTCTGTGCTAGGGGAGCACAAGATCCACATCTGACTGGCAGAAGAGAGCTGGGTATTGCAAGCTGAACTATGAAGCAGATAATCATGTAACTGTATATTGTCAAAAAAGAAATCACCCCAGACAATGAAAATTAGAAATTACTGAGTAGGCAGAAAAATATAAAGGACAGAGTTTAACAGTGCTGCTTGAGATGTGATAGATCTAAGGATATAAGAAGTGTCAGGTTGGTAGGGAGAGGTAATACTTTATTGGTTCAATCAATATAGATGGAGAAAAATGAAGGGTTTCTGTGCCCAAAAGCACATCCATTAGGTCTGGCACAGCAAAGATCAAGCTAAGCATTCTGTCCCACTGAAGTCTGATGGTATTAACAAGGGGTTAACACTCAGTTGGAAAGCATTTGTAGATAGACTGAGAGGGGAGAATAGGAACTGACAGGTGAAGAATGTTTAGGGATTTGCAGCCACTAAGTGGTTCAATTAACACCTTTTAAGTCACACAGACCATAAATCTTTCATTTTTAAGGAATATGATTAAAAGATCATAACAAGACAAAAAACAATCCTGTTCCAGCTCTCTGCCTTAATTCTCCCCTCATCACCACTCAACTCTCTTTACAAAGTCTGAAACTAGAGCCTTTTCCTTGACATTGCAATACTTGAGCTTCTTTACATGTTAAATTCTCAAAAGTAGCCTTTGTAGAGCACAATTCAAGGTTGGACCAGGTAGAGGGGAGCTCCCTCTCCAGGTAAAGGACACTTTTTACCAAGGACTGACTGTCCTTTGGTTGTATTTCCTGGTACCTGTGATGATACAAGCCTGAAAGAAGGCTGTCTTGGAGCTAGGACATTGCAATGTTTCTCTTCCCTGTGGCTTCCCTGGGACCTACAAAGGGTTGAGATGCTACCACAGTACTCATGGATCTTTCTTCCATGACCAACACAGGCAATTTTGTTGAAACTTAAAAAGGTAGACCTCTTTGAAGTTCCCTTGAGATGTTATCACAGGTAACAAATTGAGGAACAGACTCAAAAAACACATGGGGGAGCAAATTGGAGAGGAGGAAAGGAAAGGGAGAGAGGTGAGATAGACCAAAAATGCCGCTTACAGTCTTCAAATTAAGTTAAGCATTGAAACCCCACAAGTACATAAAAATAACCTTTTGTAGACCACATTTAGATGGCCTGCAGCCCCATCCAGGGAGAAATTGAAATGTGGAGATACGATACAAAAAATAGCTACCTAAGGCTGAGATAATGCATAATTCAGTGCTGGATTAAAACGAGTTGTGCAAGGCCATCCTTTATTTTAAGTACTAGTAGCTGCATTTTTTAGGGTTTTGCTCTGTTCTTTAATCTAGAGAGAGGGCGATAGTTACACCCCATAGATTTATCTTGCCATAAGTTGTGATAGCTTTCCTTCCCAGGAGATTAACCTAGAGAGACTCTAGTTGAAAGCTTATCACCAACCTCTGAAACACTGTCCTAACCTTGGCATCTGATCTGGACACACAGAAATCCTGACCCTGGAAAGATTTATGCGCATCCTTCATTTTATTTGGAGACACAAGTGGGCCAGCTTGGTTAGCATTGTCAGTCACACTGATGTTTCTTTCATGAGCCAGTATTTTTATGGCTGAAATGTCTCAAATCCAGGATCAAGTTACCCGGTGTCAACCGCCCCTCTAGCGGAGAGTTAAAGGTTTTAATAAGGCACAAACTGCTGTGGTCTGACCTGCTTCCAAGTGCCAAGTGCTTCAGATCCAGTCTACTACCATGAGTCAACTGATGCTCAGTAGTTTTAGGACTGAAATGTTTTTAAGGGTGTGATCTATTACTGTAAGGACCATCCACATGAATAACAACACTAATGAAATACTTCAGAGACATACAGAATTACATTACCATTATCAATGTTTTAAAAAAGCCTTTTTTCTAATAAATCCAAAGAAAACCTCTAGTAGGGTTAAAAGGGGCTGTTTTTTTTTTTAAAAAAAAAAGAAATACTTCAACTTATTGCAAAGTGAAGCAGTTACTCTGAAAACTGGAATTAAAAAAAGTGGAAGGCGTATTTCCTTATAACCTGTTTAGTGTCGAACATTTTCTGCATTGGAAATATGGACACCTAACCACTCCTGAGGTTCTTCAGCATAGAGAGCTCATACCTCTCCAAATATCAAAGACTCTACACTGAAAAACACCATACAGCAAGCTTTTGCTTAATTTAAACTTAATAGTGACAACTGACTACCATTTTAAAATCTGACAGCAATATGTCCATGAACTGCTATTAGGACAGAGCAATCAAATTTGATTTATTGACACCAAAAAAATGAAAACAATAAAATACTGGCAGCCTCCTAAAAAAAGCCTACTGATGCTTTGCTTTTACTGCAGTTGACTAAACAGATGCAGCTGATTTTGGAGCTTTGTGGTAACATCTATCACTGAAGTACAGATTCTGCAAACACACAGTGGTGAGCATGCAGAATACTAAACATGGATTTCAAAAGCATGTTTACCTAACCACACTTGCATATCACCTATTGTAGATTAACGAGGCCTAAAGACAATTTCTTTTACCTGAACACTAGATCTACGTATTTTTCTCTCCCTGCAACCTATGGCAAAGCAACAAATCTGCCTCTTGAATAAATCAGAGAACTGTGGCTCACTGCTAGCCATTCATCCTCTTCTTGTCCTTTCCCATCTCCTCCTGCACAGGGGGAGCTACAGATTATTGTTTGCCATAGCTAGGGACACAGCAAGTCATAATTAGCTCACAGGGTGCTGTTTATAGCTACTACACAATGCCAGGATTTGTTTCTTGTACTGAAGCTATGAATCTGTAAATGGGATTTTTATGAGGATTTATGTGTCATCTTGTGTTTTTCCTGGAAGCTTATGCCACTGTTGTTCCCGGGGGACGCGATGCACATTTACCAGAAACCCGACACACCAACTTCCTCCCTGTTCTTAAAAATAGGGATAAGAAAGGCTCAGCAGATGATGAAAAAAGAATGTATTTAAGAAGCAAGTGGGTGTAAAAAGGAGGGTGGAAAAGAGGAAGAAAGACTCAGCTACAGCTGGTACCAGGGCTCTGCTCCAGAAAAGCCTACAATCAATTACTGCTGGCATGAAACTCAACCTTTCAGCAGGCGCCCAGCTGGCACACGGTAGAGCAGGGCTGGGCTGGTGCCAGCTCTGTCCCAGGCAAGGGCTTCCCTTCCCGCAGCTGCTCCAGGCCAGCAGACTTACTCTTGGCCAGACACAAGTCCTCGCAAATGCTGTCACCTGTCTGCTTTTATAAAAGCCCATCAGAGCTGCTGCTCCACTGAAAGCTGAGTCACCAATATAACCGCTAATGATTTATGTTCCAGCATCATCACTCTGAACAAGGTTAACCAGGATCAATTTAGGGTGAGCTTCCCATGGCGTGTGTTTGGAAAGCCAAAGCGCCTGTGTACAGACAGCTCTGGTGCTGTGCGAGGATGGAAGGGACATTACAAGCTGTGCCAGTGTCACACATCAGCTTCAGCAGACGAGACATGTCACCACATCCTATCTGCACACAGACCCCTGCAACTCTGCTGTGGCTTCAGCCTGCTGGAGCAGAGGTGGGTGCTCAGGGGCTGACAGCGCACACTGCCACCCCTCACAAAGCATGACAACAGCTAAGTATCCTCAGCTGTCTGCAAGCTCACCATTACCCCAGTGCCTAATAGTGTTTTGAGCAATATTATTTGATTTTTTTTTTAAAAAAAGGCCTACTAAAAAATAGGCAGGGCAGAAAGCTTTGCCCAAGGCAGTCCTATTACACAAAGATTGCTTTCAATAACAGCACCATGATGGAGCTCCAAACTCCAGCCAAGAGCTTTAGTGGCATCCTTAAAAGATGACAGACAAGAAAGGTACCACCCATGTGCTACAGCAGAAATACATCTGTCCCTGATATTGGAAAGGGCATTAGCAGGTAGAGTAAGCCTCTGGAAGAAGCTGTACCTTCACCCAAATTAAGATCAACAGCTTTAAGCTAAGGCTTTTTATGAAAAGCAAGCTCCACTTGTTTAGATTTTTTATTATAATACAGGCACATTTTCAGCATACTGCAATATTCCATAATGAAGTTACAGCCTTCATATATAACTTCTCCCTCAAGCTATGCCACTTCAGAATAGCAAGTTATTGTGCTGCTCAGCACTGCGCCAGTGAGCCCCAGCAACAGTGACTGGCAGCACAGCTAATGGGTATAGCAATGATGCATTTGACTGACAGCCTAACTTTATTTGTCAAAACCAGAAGCACCCACATGCCAAAGGAAGGCTGATATAACGTGGAGGTGCCAATGGGAAAAAAAAATAATGCGTTTCTTTGGAGGAATGAGAGAAACTAGGGCAAGGAAATGAAAGAAGAGGACCCTGTCCACCTCTGCTGAGGCACAGAGCATCAGAGAACAGTACATTTAGCATTGTCATATACATATATAATGTATAAACGCATGAAATTTGAAAAGAGAGAAGAAATCCTCAATGCAAGCAGTGTCTTGTCTGGAGCACAGAGCTGACTAGAGTAACATCACTGAAGGTGCTAACTCAGCTCTCCTCACCAGCACCTGCTGGAGAAGTGAGAACAAACCTAATGCCTGGCAGGATCATCAGGGTAGATCCCTGCTAAATTTGAAGTAGCAAGTTTGGAAGTCATCTCAGACTGACAGACAAATACCAAACACACGTTGCTTTCCTTTTCTAATTAAGGCAAGAGGTATTTATCAACTGCTCGATGGTTCTCCAATTATTCTGCTCTTCTCTGCAGAACAATGAAGCTGAACAGTGTCAACTCAGTCAAAAATGCTGAATGTTTCTCAAGTGCAGCAAAACGCAAGCTCCATAATCAGTATGGCTTATCAATACAAATCCCTCTCTGACTGTTTATACCCATCTTGAAAGCCAGTCCCAGGGTCAGTTGCATTTACATTTTTTCCTTCATAAAACAGTGTTACACAATTCCTGAGAATAATCAGCATAATACAGGAGTGACTGATCGATCTTAAGAAACGTGTCAACTACAAAACTAAACATGACTTTTATAGTGTAAAGTAGGCTTGCAAACACTATTAATCTTGTTGCACAACATTTTATGTTCATAGAAGCTGGACTGTTATATGAATTTATTACTTACACTCTTGTGGGTGCTTTACTGTTTTTTAAAATATACAGTACCAAATAAAAACAAATGAGTTCAACAGAGATGCTGGAGACATATTATAATACTGAATTGGTTTGATTGCCTGTATTATTTACTTTTGAGCTTTAACAGAATTTTTTAATTAGGATTTTTAATATATGTTAGCCAGGTTCTTTCAACTGAAGTTCTGACATGGTGGTCTATATTTCTTTGGTTTAAGTCATCTCAAAACATAAAAAAGTAGGTTGACAGTAATGATAGCAGCACAGAAGCAAAAATCAAGCAAGGTCTTTTCCCAACAGCTTGATATTATGAGGCCCAGCACAACAGTACTTCAGGCAGATGTAAATGCATAGGCAGAAGGTGCAAATGAAGCACATTTCCTGAGGACTAGCAGCCTCTCAGCAAAATGGAAAGGATCTGGTCAATGAAAAGAATAGAGCATGAAGGAATCAGTGGCTATTATAAAGAACTGGGCACAGAAGTTACTAAGTTAAGACTTTACCTGGAGCATATCCACTACTCTGCTTTTACCCTCCTTTCAACTGACTTGCATTTGCAAAGAATACAAAAGCAGTTCACTACCCCTATTTCCCCTTTTTCCTCTGGATAGATGGGCACGCTATTACCTTGGATGAGCCCAGCACACACAAGTAACAGTGCTTGTGCCACCTAATCCCGCCCAAGTTCAAAGCAAGCTCTCCATCAGCTCCTGCTTTCCTCCTTTCCCCTCCTATTCCCACAATGGATAAAGAAAGCAAAACAGCTACTGCACATGAACAAGCAAATGGAAAAGGCCCTCTGAGTTTAAATGCAAAGTCAATGCCTACCTGATTTTGGAATTACAGGTCATTTCATTCTCAGGGTAGTGAATATCCACCGCATCCTGAATGACTGTACCATACTCATAGACTTTAATCTTCTTTGTCACCCCAGCAATGGCAAAGTAGTCACAGTCTCGGTCGAACTCAATACTGAGGAACAAAAGCACAGGTTGAGAACTGTGTAAACACAACACATGTACTTACCAGCAGGGTATTTTACCACCTAAACATCTCAGTATGGCAGAGCTGATAATCACAATTTGCAGTTAGCTAATACCCCATTCAGAGCACCTGAATCTGGTCTGGCACACATGCCAACAGCATGCAGTTCTTGCTCTCAGGCATCATTTTCTAATCCCCTCCAAGCACACCCAAATCTTCACTTACTAAAACAGGACTTTTTGTGGTAGCACAATCTCCCTTCAGCAGCTAGGATCTTTGTTCAGACTCTCTAGAGGTTTTCCAGTTCACCTACACCATCTACTTTATGTGGTACCCAAATGTCAAAGCTGACAGCTCGCCCTGGAACCAGGCTTAACATTCAGCTGTATGCTCTATGAACAACATGCTACGGGATGATTGCCCATTGATTTCTCTTGGTTGCACTGCTGCATCCCTTAGCTCCTATATACAGCAGCTTAGTGAACTCTAAGTGTTAATGTAGAGTAAAACAGTATTTGTGGAAAAAAAACTTCTAAATTCCCTGAGTAACAACAGAGGGCCAAAACACCTATCATCAGTACTGTAAAAATCATGCATGCTACAACTTCCACTTAGGGCTGCTCGTGGAAACTGAGGCACCTTCTTTCTTGAACTGCAGGGCAAGTTTGTAATAGATGTCAATGAAGTTGGAAGTAAAAGCAGTCACCTTATAACAAAGTTAAGGTGCAAATGAGAAAAGCCTGAGGTTGTACATGAAATACATCTGAGAGAAAGGCAGGCAGCAGGTTATAAACAGCCAATGTCATTGCTACCTTTGCAGCTTGGAAGGGCTTGAGAAAAATCTATTAGACACCTAGCAGACAGGGAAGTAAACCTCCTTCCTAGAAGGCGCTCCTGTCTCCCTGCCTGCCTGCAGCCCATGTCACTGCAGGAAGGGCAGATCTGCACATACACCTACCTCCTTTCAGGAGCATTAGCCTCAGCAAGACACCAGTTTGGCACTCCTTGCAGAAAGGGTTTGGGGTTATTTCCCCTCAGTCTCCAGGTTTCTATGGTCCATAGCCAGCTCTCCTCAAGTCTCTTGACTAAGCAGCCAACCTACTACTTTGAGAGGTCTCCTTTGGGGTTCTTCCACTCAGTAATTCATTTCAATCTCTGCTGCCCCTATCACATTTTTTTTCCAAGAAGCCACAGCATTTGTGAAACAGGCAGCAAATTCTGAATGGCAGCATAGAAAACAGTTTACACTGATTTCACATTCATGTAGCTTGAAAAATCCTGAAAGCAGGGGTATTTAAGGTATCTTTCTAAAATTAGAAAGCATTAAACCAATTACAAGAGGAGAGGGGGCTCTTTAGGCTGCCCCCATAGCTTTAACAGCTAGAATTTTCTACCCCTCAACATAGCTGAGAAATTGAAGGCACTGCAATGCTTTCAAGGGAAGATAAATTTAAATGCCAACAGAGTTTAAGTCCTTGTAAAGCAAATATCAAGTTATTTTTAAACTACAGAGAGAAAGGATTGTTGATACACAGTCTGACGGTATAAAATAATTCAATGAAACAGCTTGCAACTTGGGCTTTTAACTCAGGCACCTAAACTTCTCCAAATCAGTGGCAGGAGATGGTCCCACTCACAGCTGCTTGCTTGCTGGAGGAGAAATGAGCTAGTCGAGTCAAGTCTGCAAAATCACAAGCCCCCAGAAAGGCAAAGAGAAGGAATGTGCTTATGGCTGAGGAATAAAGCAAGCAAGCATGCATCTATTTAAATAAAACAGGAGAGTGAAAGAAGTCATCTAAGCAGCCAGACAGCTCTCCCCCACCCCAGATCTACCCTAGTCTAATCACTTTTTATACAAACAGGACGAAAGCACCGTTCAGGCCTGTCTTGCCAGCTCACCCTATTCTACGGAAGAATCAAAAGCCTCTATAACAATACAATGGATTTACTTCTACCACAATCTTAATTGAACCGCTGTCTCAGCTCCTGCTCACTGCTCTGTGGATTCAGGTAAAGTGCAACTAAACTGATGGCAGCGATTCATCTACTTGCATTGAATTTATACCCTTAGCCTTCTGCTGCTGAAGAAAAAAAAAAAATGTATTACAATGTCTGGTAAAAAGCCAAGTTATTAGAACAGAATAGAACCTCTCTCACCTGGGGTGGGTTTGCTTCTCTAACATTAATTCTTTTTTTTTTTTTAATAGAGAAGTGCTGTAGACATAACAAATGAATATTTCAATATGTCTATAAAAGTTAACACACCATTTAAAAATTAATAAAAAGCATCAGCCAATGAAAAATGATTGTCAGACCTGTGACCTTCAAACAGCAAAGACACTGCAGAGAGAAGGATGCAGAAATAAACCACCAGCTATACAGATGTTCATTACCTGTGACAGAGGCAGACAAACCCAACACAGCAAGTCTAACACACATTTGTACCTTGGCTTCCATCACCTATACACAGTACTGGTACAAGTACTCTCACTTTCTGCCAGTCAGCTTTTTGTAAGGAATTTACAAAGAAAAATATAGAAAATCTAAGTAGCTAATCAAGTGGATTATTTACCATATCAAATTATTCCTAATATTTGCAAAGCTCTGCTTTCTCCTGAACTAATCAGGATTAGGACAAAACAGCCCACTTGCATAGCAACAGTTATTTTCATGCTTTTTCCTAGAAGTCTTCTAAATGCGTTTAGTATTAAGCAAGGTTTATTTGCATTTAACTAGCTCAATGGTATTCCTGTCACTTACTGCTTGAAAACTTTGTGTCAATGTACATGCTTGCTTATACACAAGCTTATCTATGTGAAAATTTGCAGGAGAACTTAGTTTCATTTTGTCAAAAGACAAAACAGGGCCAGGTCTGAAGAATAACATCCTTCTGTTTTGCAGGTAATACATTTCTACAAAGAATTAGTCATTAGCACAATGATAACATGCAATAGAGTAATAGGAAATACTTTATCCTTTTTGTCAAAAAGGCCATCGAGTCAAGAGATAAACCAGCTAGACAACAGCATCCACTTCACAAGTGGTGAGAGGCACAGTGCCACCGGCGAGCCAAAGCAATACAAAACATGCATGCAATGGCTATTAACGTCCTGCTAAAATAAGAGTGATATGCTTTGGTAGCACTATTTTAAGTACACTTAACATGGGACTGACAATGAATGTTTTCACCATCTCAGAGGGCAGACTGAACACCCACTGTCTGTGTGTGCTACAAACCTACCTCAGTCCTAGCATGAAGCAACCTCCTCTAGAGACAGGAAACCAGTTCAGGCATTATAATTTTTTTTTAAGGAAACACTAGAGGTAAGACACATTTTAGATCATTTGAACATCCAGTAAAGTTCCCTTTTGGACTAGCAGTGGTTCTTGCTCCTCAAAGATGTGCACGTTAGAAAAAATTAGCAATTGTTCCTTTTTTTTTTTAACCTACTTTTAAAGTCCACATTTCTGACCTACAAAGACTAGCTGAATTTTTGTAAGGAATCTTTTGGGGACACAAACTCCTGGATACTTGATTCATAAATGTGCAACAGAATTTACTTATGAAAATCAAATTGAAAGGAACTGATTGTTTTGTTTTAGGGAAGATGGAAGACAGACATCTCCAGTTCCCAAGTCACTGTTTTCTTTTTCCTAAGAAGTTAATGACCAGTGTCCTATGGAAATAACACTAAGAGCTGCCAGAAAGTTAACACATTCTCAAGGGTTCTGGTTGCTTATCTTTATTCTCAATCTGTGAGATTACAAATCAATTGCTTTATTTAATGCTAAAACCTACAACCTTGGAGAGCACTTGTAGCTAACAAATGGAATTATGAGATAAATTGCTTCTGAAACATGTCTGAAAGCTTGGCTTGATGTTGACGGTAGACCAGCGGAGAAACAATAAAGAATGAGTATTTACCAGTTCTGCCATTGTATAAAGCCTTGCTACATTCACATCCTGATGGTGTGTGCAGTTGTTTTCCACACCCCAGGAGGATGCACAGGAGTTAAAGAACGCATACAGATAGGCAACTAAATTGATTAAAGGAATGGAGCAGCTGCCTTACCATAAGGTTATGAACAAGGTGCCAGCAAGATTGGTGTTCAACAAGTCACTCCACACTAGAACTAGGAGGCACCAATCGGAAGACTGATTTGGGACAGATAAGGGTTTCACCCCCCTCCCATTCACACTTTAAAAACCACACATGCACTCCAGGTAGTTATTCCTGCAAGACACAATAGTGGCAGAGTGAACCTCACAACAGTAGAATCATAGAATCAACAATAATCCATGAACAACTGGTCCATACCCGATATTAACAGAAATAAATATGGATATACCCTTTAGTATCTGTGATGTAATGATTGTGGATGCTGGGAGGCTGCAAAAAGACAACTCTACAGGCAGTGACAAGGTTGGCATGCTTTGTGGTCTTCTGCAGGGACAGCATGGGGCTAGATGCCCTCCAAACCAACCTCTGGGGCAGCTCACACTATACTCGAGATTGCAGTTTCAAACGCCCCAGGGGTCAGTCTAGAGAGGCACCAAGCCCAGAGAGTTTCCATGAGAAATGGGTACATGCTATATCTACTCTTTCAAATCAGGAGACAGGGGGAGAGGTTGCATCTAACTGCATTTGCCTTTAACTGCATCACTAGTTACAATTAAAGGTCTGCAGCCAACTGCTCCTCTCCCCTTTCCATACACACGCTCTACAATTGTTACTATAATGAGCCCTGACTTGGTAACGAGATCTATGGCTGTAGGAGTTGCCATTTCCACAAAGTAGATGACTCAGTCCCTCCCATGGGACTATATATATATTTTTCTCTCTGAATATACTAAAGCCTTTCAATTCTACTTCTACCTAATACGGTGCTGTTTCTATTTTTGTACTCCTAGCTTGCTGTGGCCCCATATTTAATTGCAACATGGATATATTATTCTCAGTTTTGGAGGGACTTAATTAGTGGGAGAAAGGAGAGATAACAGCAATTTTGCTCTTCACTTACATTTCCTTGAAGTCTTTCTCACTCTATGCTTCCACTCCCTGGCCTCCAAGCGATATCCTGTCACTTCTAATGATCCCAAGTCCCACCATCTTATAGCCTAGTTGCTTGTTTCCAACACCCATTTTGAGGCACTGAAGTCAGAGATTAGAAATTTGTTACAACCCGACATCATGACCACCAGTGCAGACTGTTCAGCACCTGAGACTAATACAAAAATTAGTATTAATATCACATACCTGAGAGACTGTTTTTACAGCAGACTGATATTTTAAGGCAAAGTAATTAGTGTCACTAATCATGCACTAGCATACTAATTTGTAGTTTTTAAAAACAAAGCTATATGCAGGCATAGGAAGCTGCTATTATAGTGCTTAGATTTTGTGTTCCATCAGCTCAAAGTCTAAATTCTGTCACATATAAAAACAAAGGCTACTGAGACAAAGCATATGAAGTTTCAGCAGCAAAAGATTGTTTTGCTAGACCTGTTACTGGCTGAAATAAAAAATTCTCTCCCCACCCCCAATAAAGCAACAGTTGCATTTGTTACTCCTTACTCTGGAATACCACCTAAATAAGGTCACTGTTGCTGTCCTCAAATCCTTAATCTGTGCCATAGGGACAAGGACGGACCACATCTGGTTGAATATATTCCCCGATTCAAATGCCTGTACTACAAAATATGTTTTCCAAAATATAAACTGAGCAAGTGTACCACAATGGCAGTGAGGTTTTGACAATCTCTAATCAGGAAGGACCACTTAAAGATAAACCCTTTGATTCTCTAGACTGCTATATGGATAGATAAATTAATTGTATAAATGAGATTCCACTTAAATGCATTCTATCATCAGAGATCAAATACCTTCATCCCTAAGAATCACATTAATTTGGGTTAGATGTGACCCCTAGATTACCAGAAAATTGCCCTGTTTGTCCTCTAATTGAGGAAAAGTTGCCTTCGCTACTATAATTATGGCCTCTCAATGGATCAGAATCAAGTCTAATGGAAGTCTAATGAATACCACACAAGATAGAGGACCCCAAGCTATTTCAGTCCGATCCCATTCCTCGGAGTTGTTTGTGATACTCCAGCTCCAGTTTCAGCAGACCCAGTTACCTAATGAGATCCTGAACCTAGTCTCCTTTTAGAGGAGACTACAACCCAAAATCTCCCAGGAAGCCCTAACAGACTTCCATCCTTGTCTATAAGACACTACAGTTAGAGACAACCTGTTCTACTGCATAAGGTTTTTTTCATACATGCATTCAGGGGAACCTGGCTTAATTAGCACTAATGATGAGAAAACCTATAGGGAACTACTGAATTTTGCAAGCAACAGAACAAAGCGTATTGATAAAAAGCCACTTTACTGCTAGGCAATGCTCTTCTGCATGCTGAAGAGAAAATGATGACAATCCCATGGTTTATATGCCAGATACACAAAAGTACAATAAGCCAAAACTGCTGCAAACAACTACCATGCAAGCTAATGAGGATTAGATTCAGTTTTTCCACAAACACCATTTTAAATAAGCTAAAGTAGGGAAACATTAACTAAAAATGCCAACAGTTAAATGCAGAATGTTTCTTACAACACTATTTAAAATTCAAGCCAAATTATCAGTCTGCCTGCTGTAATATTCCATGTAACCCATCTATATTTGAAAACCAGGATCTGCCACTTCGCCCAGCTGGACTAATACACAATAGGTTATGAATATCTCTGACCATAGCAGGAGCACAGCCTCAACATTACAAAATTCTAAGGTGGAAGAGCTTTTCAGTCTCCAAACATTCTCAGTGGTCTTCTCTCTGCATTCAAGCTTGGGAAACACTTCCAGAAAGGAAGGTTGCAGCCTCTGCCCAAGCCCTATAAGACACAGGTTTGAGGGAGGAAACCCTGCTCCACAATGAGTTACAAGGTTGTCTGCACAGCCGTACCATCTTATCAGGATTATGCCATTAAGTAGGAAGGAAATCAATCAGCTGTGATAGATCCTGAAGTGTCTACCAAATATAAGGCCATTCAAAAGCTTGCAAGCTTCTTTTCAAGCCACCACATTTATTATTACACCAACAAGGATTTTGTTTCTTCAAAATTGAGCGCGGCAGCTGCAGACAGAGCCTAAGAGGCTGAGGAACAAATATATCTGAAAGAGCTCAGCACAGGGACCCTCTATCAATACTGGGACTGTAAACAACACAGCCCATCCATAGGCCCCAATGATTCCTTCATGATTTAGCTACAGCAGCAGAAGGCATTAATGCCTTCAGCTGACCACGCTGCCAGAGGTCTCATTTCCCAGAACAAATCACCACACAGCCCAGTACATGGCTTGCCATATTATTAACCCAAGCCTCCAAATTCACCCAACACTGCCATCAGCTCATCCGCCAGACTCCCCACAGCTGAGCATCAGGAGGAACAGCTGGAGACAGTAACCTCTTTAGACACCTCAGCTCAATTCAACAGGCACCGTGAGTCAGGGCACCAGCCTTCATAAATACTGAGTCCATACACTGCAGATGAGCCATCTTGAGGAGCCAAAGAATAGGCTGGGACAATTAACTCTGATAGTTCTGCTGCCTGGTAATGATGAAACGAGGTTAAAAAAAAAACAACAACCAATATTTGAAGTATTTTTCATCCAACTGCCTAATCTGTTTCAGGAGACTGTTTTGATGGCATTTTGAATCTTCTTTGGTCAGTATTTCATATGCTATCCTTATTTAATTATTCCGTAGAACAATTAAAGGTACTGTTTCATATAGGAAGAGACCTGATCTGTCTTCCACCTTTATTTGCACAAATGAATACACACACTTGCATATAAACCGGTAAGAAAAGTGTCACTTCATAACTTATTCTACAAAATACCTATGCAGCATATAAATCCCAAGCATCTCTGTCTTCAAGTCTGCATTTATTAATACAGACAATATTAATAATCATTAGCTCAAGCATCCTTTCCAGGCTGAGCTACTTGTAAGGTGTTCTATTTTTTCTCGGAACTGCTTATGGCCATACCATACACCTTTGCATGGCTTAACACACCACCTCAATATTTATTTATTTATTTCAACTGTCTACCATTTAACAGACTAACTCCTCTAGTTAGCAAGGACAGAGAAAAAAAAATAAATCCAAAGGCATGCTAATGCTTTTCAGATAATGACCTTCTAGCAAATTCAGGCATTTTCCACAAATACAGCTAGGGAATTAAAACAACACTGTAATAAGCTACAGAAATTCATGTTCTATTAATAACAGGCTTGTTTCTTCAAGCAAACACAAAAATTCACTGTATCAACACTCAACATTGACAGAAAGCTAAAAAATTGGGGTGGAGTTAAGGGAAATCTGTCTTTGCCTTTTAGCAATGCTATTAGCATATAAGTTCTACATATAAGACGCTGTGAAACCACAGCTTTCATGGCTTGTAAGTCCAATTCCTGAGGCCAAGACACAGCACTACTGTCTGATGACAGCCATTATTAGATGAACATCAGAAGGAACAGAAGGGCAGCTACCTGCAGCCTCACAGAAAAGATTTCTGTCCTGATCAATCAAGAAGGGGTGTATGCAATGCAATTTCCACATCACACAACCCTCCTACCCTAAATATTAATCTCTGAGGACATTCCTGACACTACAGCATCCATTTTCCTTCTCCTTAAAACCTAACACCAGAGGAAGATGCTTGGCAGAAAGTCAAAGTGTCAAGTTTCTAACAAGCTGATCATGTACCTTTATCACAAGAGTACAGTTCCCAAGACTTGGAGGTCTCTAGTCCAATATCCTGCTTACAATACCTCTGAGGATGGAGTTTGCAGAACCTATTTGGGAAGCCCGCTCCAACGCTGGACTGCCCCATGCTGCAGCCAGTTACCACTACCCGACATTTGCCAAGAACTGAAACTGCTTACGTAAACCGCACAAAGTTTCTTCAAGGAAGAAAAAAGAAAAAACCATGAAGAGCAATCATTGTTTAATACATTTGGTTTAAAAGCCTATTCCGAAATTCATCAAAAGACTGTTCAATACTTTTAAGAGACCATTCACAAACTTTAAATCAAACTAAAAAACCTCATCTAATTATCTGCAGATGGAGACAGGTTTGAAGTACTAAGAGAGCTTAATGGGAAAGATCTACTACTACCAAATAGCCTCAAATTACAAGGAAAAAAAAAATGAGGTCCCACTTGCAGCCATGCAACTTCCATTCATTAACTTCCCAATTTCAAGTTATTTAAAGTTTACCCCTAAAAATGAAAACTTATATTTACGGAAGAAGCAACTTCTCCCTCTGCAGTGTCCCTGCAGGCACCAGGTTTACTTTTCAGGTCAGGACTGAGGATATGAGCAGACATGCTCTTTTCTGTTTTCAGAGTCCCTTTCAGTACTAGCAGCCTGTAGTGAGGACTTGGAGGGCTACAGTACAGAGTTGAGAGAGTCTCTGAACTCTGAATTCAGAGATCTGAACTGACATCTGCATAATCCTTCTGTTGGGTACAAGTCACATTTAGCTTCTGCTCAAGGGATCCAGACCACAATTATGTACTACGAAATCTATTGGTTTCTGCACTCCAGAGAAAAAGAAGAGAAAGTAAGGGAAAGGCTCTGTACTTGACTCATTTCTAATTAAACAAAATCCCATTTCAGCCCCAGACAACCTCTGGTCTATTGGCCGAAACCTCAGATGAAGTAAGGTAAGAGAACCACAGGAGAAACACAAACTCCAAGTAGGTTCAGGGTATTATACTTTGAGTTTCCTCAGTGACTCTGCAGTTCAAGTCTCTTTATCCAAGTCTCTTCCTACCAGTTGTGGGAACAGTCCAAGTAAGATAGATCCACGCATAGTTTTGAGCTGCCACTTGTAAATAAAAGTCCATTCAAAAAATGATCGATTTAACAGACTATAAGAAAAATTCAGCCCTCCTCATTTCTCATCTTCTCAAGAAGCAGCATCTACTGTACTCCGAAACATAATCTTGTGAAGGATAAACCTACTTAAATTTCTTTCATTTATCTTTACCAGCAAGATAGAAGCATTGCTGGTCACAAACTTAATAAAATGGCTCATCTAATCCTAGCCAGACCAAGGCATTTAAAAAAAAAAAAAAAAAAAGGGAAAAGAGGAGCTTGTTATAGCAGACAGAACTAAAAGGTACCTTGTTAAAGTCTGGATCTGAGAATTTATATGGACAAGTAATTGTCCAAAGTAAAAAGGGGAACAAAAAAATAGAATGGTTCAATGAATACATGGAAAGCATACTCCTAATGGATGGCTTTTCTTTTAAGCTCACCTTTGAGGAAAGGATTTCAGGTCACATTACTGAAAGGGTCAACACAAACAAAAATACAATCTTGAAACCATCTTAATGGTACTGTTTGAATGCTAAGAGAAACTTCTTCATATCTTGTTCATCAATTGAAGGCAATAGAATAATAAGCAAGCGATGAAAAAAAACAAAGAATGGACAACAGAGGTAAGATCCAGTTTTTGAACACAGTCTCTAGATTCAACAGATGAGTTGAAGAATGTTTCAGCAGCCAGAAACCAAGTTGTTTCTTTCCCTCTCTGTAAATCACTACTCCCTTAGAAAAGTATCATTAGCCTTGGCTATCCAAAAACCTTCTGATGTCAGAGAAATGGTAGGGTAACCCAGAAGAATTTCAAGTCTGAGCAGATGATGAAAAACACCACCACTTGCCCCAAAGCTCAGGGCCTCTGGGAGAGACATACTCATGTTTCCATCAGAACTGGGAACCACCTGGCAGGGAGAACCAGCTTTCTGATAACCAGGTTTCAGACAGACATCTTGCTGTACTCTGGTTTCTTGGATTTTTCTGTTCTTTTTTTAAAATATGAAAGACTGCCACATTATTCTCTGAAGGCCTCTGACAGTGCTAAAGCAATTTTCTACATAAATCATTGTAATGCTAACGCTGCAGTTTACAGACCCATCTTTAAAAGAAAGCCTTTACTATTTACTGCCACAGCAAGCAGAGAGAAGAAAAGTTAAGCTCTGACAACTGCTATGTCTGGGGGCATAATAAATGGAAAATTTATTCCTTGGCCCAATTCTAACAAAACTTAATATACTTGTGAAAACCATGTAAATACTTTGTACTTATGAGAACTGAGTGTATAAAGAAAACATTTAGCATATTGAGGTACACCTACATTCACATTGCAAGTATACTGAAATTCCCCCACATGTTAAAGCAAAACTGAGCAACTAGCAATTACAAAGCCTTGAATGTGTTTTACTGAACATCGTTCTCTGTTAATCTTTTTTTCCTTGAAGCAAATAAGCAAAAAAAGGACTGAGGGTTGTAAATTTTGCTTGTGAGCATGTTTCTAAGCAAGGTAAGAAAGCTCTGCCTCACTGAGCTTACGATCTCACTGTGTATAGCTTTCCAAATAAGAACGTAAGCCCGTGAGGGAAGAATCACAGCTTAGGTACCAGCCTTGCATCAGTGCCTCACCCCCTGCCCACCTCCTGCCCACAGCCCCGCACTGCCAGCACCGCAACCAATGGGTGCCACCATGCGGATGCTGCACAGCCACCGCAGAGCCACCAGCCCAGCAAGGCTCAGCACGAGTCCCTTGGGCAAGCTCCCTGCCAGGCTGGGGAAACCTGGAACTGGAGAGCAGAGCATTAGCCTGTCCCTTCATCCCAAAAGGGAACTGTAGCTTTCCTAATTTTTCCAGAATCTTATAGTAATACAACCTAGTGTTGTTTACGGTCTTTTATTAATCCTCAAGAAGTCCAGACACTCAAACATGCTTGTGGCAAGGCACTCAGGAGTGTACTGTTGCTGCTCAGTTTCAGGGTTTTTCAGCCTGTTTATATACAGTCTTTAATTACACTTTTCATCCTGTTACCATAAATCCACTTCTACTTCCCTTCTAAATAAACATCAAGGTTTTGCAGATAAGGAACATATTTCCATCTTCTTTTGCAAACATAAAGCTAATACATCTTAAAAACCTCTTTATTTAAAGACAGCAGAGCTTTTGGAGTCCAGTGTATGGACTTCATGTAAGATTAAAGCAACGCAAAGCAGACACCCTTATATTCTGTTTGTAACAGCAGTTTATTTTTTTTAGAAAACAAACTAAATTAAGTACAAGGAAGTTTCACTTCTGGTCAGTTCTACTTTTATTCTTAAATGTAATTGAATTATCTCTTTAAAATACTTTTTCAAAAATTTATGCAGATTCCTTAATTATTAGCCTTATATTTGCTTTCTATTTAAATGCATTTGTCTCAACAGCTAAGCAGCAAGACTTACTTTTTGTTATTATTTCATCAGCTTTTCCTACAACGTGTCCAGGAACACCTTCAAAAGTCAGTGCAGTCAGCCAGATAATAAGACCTTTCACAGCATTTTGCTCAGTTAAAAAGCTTTTTAAAGCACCCCAATAATTAATTTGGCCCCTCCATGGGTACCTAAAAGCTGCTCTATTATCTTAAGCTGTCATCACCGAGATGCACACCTCATTTAGCTTCACAGACTCTCTCTGAACTTAACTCTATTAATTTGGATGAAGAACAACGTGAACACAGAAGCGTGTTGGCCAACACATTACATGTAAAACAAATTCAAACTTTAAAGGAACTGTTTGGATAGCCAGTAGCTAACAAAAGTTACAGTGGCAGCTCATTCAACAGCCCCGCTTTATCAAAGCACTTAAGGACATGCTCAAATGTGAACAGTCTTTCAGCCCACATACTAAAACCCCTAAAAATTTCTTAAATGCTTCAATAAATAAAAAGCATGAGAAGGGGAGAACACTGAGTTGGAAGCAAAGTTATTTTTCAGTTAAGTGCATTTAACTACCCATTCTAGCACTGGCTTGGACAGAAGCCCCACAAAATCTTCATTTTAACAGTAACATACATACTTTTCAAACATATTTCACCCAAGAATTATAATGCTTCAAAATGGGAGCGAGATTTACTGCCCTTCCAGCATTTTCTAACCAAATACTGCAAAAATGCTGCTCTTGCAGAATGTCAAGGAGAAGAAAGGGCAAAGGAACAAAATCCAATCCGTGCTGAAGTTGGTAGCTGAGGAAGTTTGTCTACATTGCAGTGAGATTCCCATCTGATTTTCATTGTAGCTAGTGTGAACCCAATCAGTGCAGGTTAAATATATGTCAGATCAGTGATTATTGTGTTCTGACCTCTGTGGCTAAGTTGGACATTATACATTCCTGCTACATATTGCAGTAGTTAAGGAATCCATGCTGCTTTCAAAAAATATGTATTCTATGCTACACATGCCTCTCTTTCTTCACATAGTGCAAATTTCTTCAGGTCTTTCAACAAACATTCAAGATGTTCTGTCTCTGTCCAAATGGCTCCTTCATAAGGCTTTCAAGAATCAGAAAACCCAAGTTCAATTATGTTCAATTCATTATGTCATTGTCATGTTTCTTTCAAGACCTCAGGTATGGCCACTTCAGATCTCCTGCTCACCATGTATAAAATAGAGATGATACTACTTCTCTCCCTCAAAAGGTTGCTGTGAACAAACACATTTAAATTTCTGAAATGTGCCTGCAAGAAGCTAATGGGTCCTACATAAATGCCATGTAGAAAAGATTTCCCAGTTAACATGTTGTATCATTTTTTCCACCACCACCAGCTCAAAACAAGCTACCACAGACTAATTAAATCCCCCAGGGTATGCTTCCACAGCTGCTGAATCCAGTTAGGTTAGGGCTGTTGGCAGGTCCCAGCCTCTCCCTATCCCACGTGCTCTCTTTAGCCCCTAAGGGAGCTGGTTCATGGAGCTTAAAAAAAAAACTAATTCTGTTGAAAGACAGTCAATAGCATTTCACCAGCTTAAGTGTCCAAACTGGTCCATGGGAGGTCAGATGTGCTTCAGCAGTGGTGCACAGGACATGACCACCCCACGCAGCAGGGGATACAGAGGAGTTGTTGGCAAGAATGGAGCTGTTGAGTTGGCTTTACCACAACCACCTCCTCACTAATGTTTAGAACAGTAAACAGAGCTTCCAACGCTTGAGAGCTCAAGCAATCACAAACAACTCAGTTATTTAATATTTGTCATTACAACTGGATCCACCAACAATATTTAAAACCACCACAGATTCTTAAAGCTACCAACACCAAGCAAGACGGACGTTTCTTAAAATGCTAGAACTGCATCACTTACAACAAAACTATACTAACACAAAGAGGACAACAGGCTTCGTGCTTTATCACAACAGCTCCAGATGCTCACTGGCACCTCAAAGGTTCTGTATTCAATCTTGATCAAAACCAACAGGAATAAGAGGTACTACTGTGGTACTTGAGTGCCTTCACAGATCAATGATAATCACACATTTGCAAAAGTAGTTTTGGGAAGCAACTGCAAAGTGTTATGTATGTACAGACCGTAACTTGTTTAATACAGGTTATTAACTCAGCCTCAGCAGCTTGTATTAGCATGAGACACACTGTCAGAGCCACAGTATGTCTTACCTGGATACTATGCTGGAGCCATTGTAGAGGTCACTAGCGTAAGACAGTGTTGCCAGGGGTCGGACAGAATTGTAGCGCGTGAACTTGGACAGACACTCCTGAAACTCATCCAGCTGGCTTGTGGTTCTGCTGTCATCTAGGGAGAGGCAGCAGCATTGAGGAGAACAGAAACAGAGTAAGAAGATAAACAAACTCAACATCAAACAAAAATCAGGATGTAAGTCTTTACGTGACACTATCTCTGCTTGTTATTTGGGGAGGATTCTTGGTTAAAAAACAGGTTCTCTCTCACCTTCAGCATTCCCTTAAGGCAGTATGATTTTTCAGAGCACAAATTAAGTCTTTCCACTGCAACGCTGGGTGAACCTACTGTGCTGAGAATCTGCCTAGAGATCAGAAATACAGCTTTCCTGGTAGATAAGTTCATTTACTTTATTCAAATTCAGAGCCCATGGGCCACATAGAAAACTAGACATGTTCTTCACAGTGCATTTTGATATGCTTTAAGGTTTTTTGTTAATAATCTATGGAGGTGAAAGTATATTCCTTTCCCCATACTTCAGTTACAAGATGCCTACATTTGGTGTCAATTACATTCAAAATACTTCCAGTAAAAAAAAAATCTTGTTACTCCAAAAGCAACAGAGCTAAGGAAGAGTTGTTTCAGGGCTGAAGAAGGAAGACAAGCATGAAACCAGAAGACTCCCTGTACTATAAGTTTTGTGAAAATTACGACCTTCAGCAGACAAGGTGAAATTGAGCCGGCTTGAATAATGATGATATATATTCTGTGGAAAATGGAACAGTTTACTACAAAAGTTAAAACTAAATTGTAGTGTAGATAGCTGAAAGTCATTTCCCAGTTCCTCAGAAGTTCCAATTTTTCTCAGTATTAACAGAATTCTATGTAAGCCATTTTAAAATTTTGTATTTCCTAAATAAGGAAAAATTCCAAACTTATGGTGATGCCACATGGGCAAGCCAGCCTTCCTAACATGATCATGCATCTGCAGTCAAACATTATGTAGAGTCTTCAGCCTTTGTAACAACTCAAAATTTGCAGCAATTCTTCCTTTCCTCCTCTGACACTCCCATATTCACTTTGTCTTTTTGCACCAGTGCAGTGTAAAGGAACTAAAGCTATGGCTGTTCTCACAGCGCTAACACACAGCGCCTCAGTTTACAGGTTGTCCAGTTTGCAAATCACGTTACTACACACCTTGTCTCCTGTTAAACCACAGCATCCACTGCAGCAGCAGAGAAGCCATACACACAACTCACATGGCTGAGATCAAATTGCACCCACTAGTTAAGTTATCTTTATCTGTTTCCTTATCAGCAGCGTAAGGAAACGACAAAGCTCCACTTATTAGAAAGCTTTGAAAACACTGCAGTGAAAAAATGAAAAGGTTGATCTATAAAAGCAAAACACAGCTGTCACTTCTTGTGGGAAAACACAGAGAGAATAATCACTTTTCTGCACTCTGGTAATGCCTTGCCATCAGATATTACTATCTAGCTCTACACTTGTAAGGCATTTTGAAGTGTCCCTTATATGCTATTTAATGTTTAGTCATATAAAGGATCAGTGAAGGCAAGTAATTAGCATGCTTAAGAGTACTAGAATATACATTACCCATGCCAGATGGATCAAAAGGGGCAAAATGAACAAAGTAGTGCTCCAAATTAAAATCATCAGCGCCTGACCACTACAGGAAACAGCTCAAGAAGAAGCATGTAAACATCAGTCAGTGTTTTTCAAAGATCCTTTCCTCCTTCGACACTTTGATAGGAACAAATAGCTGCTACTCTTCCATTTCCCTCATTTAGAGATCAAACACAGTCCTCCTATAATTTATTCTGTACCTGTGCCTGGAAAACTGAATGTTATTTCTCAAGAAATTTTCTCCGTCAAAGTGCAAGGCCATTTCATAATTACAGTTATGTCTTCACTCCCTACTAGAACAGTTATAGGCACCTCTTACAAAAAGCTTTAAATCCACATTAAATCCTATTTAAAATGTGTCAAAAAGCAGGAATGACTTAAGAGGAGAAAAATTAATCAAGTATCACAGGTTATCCCTCATTTCGGAAAAAAACTGCACTTGCAAATCCTCCGCTCTTGGTGCGGCTGACACATGTGAATACAAAAAATAGCTTCACCACATTCATATTTATAGTTCCAATTATGAAGAAAGATGTCTTCTAGAAAGGAAGGCTGGGAAGAGCCCCATTTGTTATCCTTGGTTAGTAAGTATTATTTTAACATAAACAGTTATGCATCACCAAGTTAGCACAGCATGAAAACATCTCAGTGTGATCTGTGAAGTACTGTAGTCTGCAAAGCACTTGCTAGCACTTCACAGGAAACTGGCTGGTCACATACAACCAGCTTCTCGGATCTTCCAGCTACTGAAGCACCCTCTCAATGTGCTGCATTCCTTGTTAAAATTATTTTGCTGTGCATGATGAGACCCGAGTCAGTCACTCCTCTAAAGTAGGTAGAAGATGTTGACATATCTAAGAGCAAGCTCCACCTAAACATGTTGCAGCCTTTAAACTTAAAGCCAATTTATTATTCAAAACTCATTTTTATTTATTTTGAAATGGATAAAACTTAAATAAATTAATGGAGAAAAAAAAGTGGGGATTTCTACCCCAGCTCTCGCTGATCTCTGTGTCCTGGGAGGTTGGTCCTTGTCTTCCAAGGCTACAAATAAAGATACTCTGCCGCGGCAACCTCTGCTTGGTTCCATTCTTTTCCCTAGGAGGTTTCTCCCATCCTCTGAGGACTGGCTGCTCTCCATTGCAGTTTGTCACTCTCTCTATATATACGAGCTGCAGCTCACCGCTTTGTGCTGCAAGTCTTTTGCCTGCCACAGCCCATTGCCTGAAACGTTTCTCCCCAAAGCTGGTTTCTTTCCCAGAGGGCGCACACAGCAACCCTCCTCATCCTCAAGACATATTAATTTGACTCATTCATTTCTTAAAAGAATCTTGTCATGTAATTAAGAACCATCCACCCACTAGGTAACAATTACTCTTGCTGCTGTCACACTGTTACTCAATTATGAATGAGGCAATCTAGGAATTGTGAAAACAGCTTCTAATTCTACAAAACAAGCCTTAAATCTAAGGTGTGCCCCATGGGACAACAACACTGCTGCACACTCAGCTTCTATACTCCAAGCCATTTGTTAACCAAGACTCAATCTAGACAACATAAAGGATAACCTCCAAGTGTCCTATTGCATGCTAAATACAGGAGAATTTATCAATTTATGTTTATACCTCTCCAGCATTTCAATAGCAACGTTTTTAACTACTGTGTTTATACCACATCTAGTAGAAAGACAACCCAACCACTGCTTTCAAATATCTGCACCTTCAGAATGAGCATCAATGAAATTGTTTGTCATGGGTTATGCCCTTCACAGTACAAGATTACCAAGCAATGTGCCCCTCCAAAGTGACAGGATTAAATTTTCTAAATGTAGCAACTTCAAAGATTGGTTAAGAAAAGCAAAGCAGGATGATTTGAGTAACACAAAGATGTACAGCAATGTTCCCATGCAGGGAAGAAGTGAAAGCTACTCTCTCAAAAGTGAGTCTTTTCTGAGGACTAGGCACTGTAAGACGTAACTGATGTCAGAAGCTGAACACCATGCAAAAGGAACTTACCTGAGACACGTGTCATCCTGGTGGAAAAATAGCACTGTTCTAGGTCCTCAAAATGAGCTGTGAGCCGCTTGCGTCGTGAGGCTAGCGTGCTGTTATACCACGGTTGCTTTTTGGTCTGAATGGAGAAGAGGGAACCCTTCAGAAAGTTAAAGCTAGGCCTGGGTTTAATTTCAGTAGATTTTACCAAATTATAAACAATTTATACATTAGATGTGAAGAGTCAGAAGTGTAAAATGACAATAAATGAAGATCTTGCCACTGTCAACAGTTATTCTTAGAGTCCTATGTTGCATCCTCTAACTTGACAAACAAGAAAAGCTGCTTCTAGACAGTTCTTGTTTCCTGAACCTTTGCAAACCTACCGATTCCAGCCTCAAACACAGGACACACAGCAGCAACCCTTGGGGAGTCACATCTTGCATTCATACAGATAGACAGCAGAGGCGAAAGATACCAGGCTTCCAGCTTCACAAATCAAACAGACTGTACAACAAATGCTTCCTAGATCTCTGGCAGAAAGCTCATTAAAAAGAAAAGGGGGTGTTTATTTTAAGGAGTTAGTTGCTGGATTATTTCTTTTGAAGCAACTCTGTAACTCTCCGTGAAGCTAAACAAATAAGGATAGAAGCAAAAGACACCATGAAGTTTAAAGGTTAATTGAAAAGAAGTCCATAAAACTCATCATTAAAGCTATTTCCCAACCTACCCAAGCAGTAATAGCGAGAGGCAGAAGCAAGGCATTGAAACTACATAGGTAAGGTGTCCGCCTGAAGTAAAATAGAAAATACAGTACCTCTCATTTTAATCACTAGTAAAGAAAAGGAACAATTCCTCTACTACAAAAGAAGCATGAAGAGCACCTTTCTTTAGTTTGTATTTAAGAAGTCTCACATATCACATGCTCAAAGCTAATGGGGAAATTTTAAAACATTTGAGAACCACCAATTTCCCTAATGAACAACATCCCTGACCATGTACAAGGTCTGTAATGCCACTCAATAGCACTAACAAAACCCACTCCGCATACAACTCCCCCTCAATCCACACAGGAGGACGGACTGCCCTCATTACAACATCAAGCAAGCCAAAAAGAACAAACTAAATTCAGAGCCTACTCACACTCTGTTTATACCTGTACGAACAGTAATGTAACATTTCAGGGAAAAGGCAAGCCTCAAGCAATGAAACCTCCAGACGCTGCTTCCCACACCTGGTCCCTGGCTATACATTGACATTGTGACTCACACTTGCATATTGACAGCACCTGTTGTCTATGCAGCTTGTTTCAGCTCAAAAGCAACTCCAACATCAACACACAACTAGAACACTGGAAAGTACTCCTACCTTGACACCTTTTAACTACAGTTTTCTAAAACTTCAGTTCTCAGAAATACTTCATGGAACACTTTTATAGCGTCTTTCTATTAATTTTGCACGCCAGCCTGCAAGGATTCCAGCTTCTCTCAGCACATCAGGAGTGATTAGGGCTCGAGATGACTTCAAGCATCGAAGAGCAATCACTTCAGTTAAGACACAATGCTCAGTATAACCTGCAACATGATGCGCAATATAACCCAAGACCAAGTCTGATCTGCCAGATGAGCCCAGTCGACACCAAGGTGGAATCAATCATGGTAAGTATTTGCCTACTGTGCAATACACCTAGTGGGTCTCCAGAGGAACAACTCCTGGGGCCCTTTTCAGGCTGGCACATAGCAACCCAGCTGTGCTGGGAATTAATCTGCATTAACCCATCTTCATCAGATGCTCCCCGGCTAAGCATTTTAAACTGCTCATACTTTACTAAAACATTTATTGAGTTTCTATGAAGTCTGCTCCCTGGTTAAGCAATGCTGGGAAACAGGAGCAAAAAAAAAATCCAACAAAAAATAAGGGAAAGAAGAGAAAACATAGCCAAGCAATTTTTATTCCACTGCTAAAACTACTACGGTTGTCCTAGTTGGGGACATTACTTAGGACTGCTCTGTTATCAAGAGTGATTTAACTGTCTGAAATCCATTAGGTGCTCTGAAGAGTCCTCTAACAACTGTGGAAAAGCTTCACAGCTACACACAAGCTCTTATTTCTAGCAAAAAAGTACTGCCACTAAATACTACCTGCAGAATTCCCCAGGGCCTATGTGACTTGTCCACTATTTACTTCTGAAGCCCAGCTTCTGGAAGAAAACAGTCCTGTAGTTTTGCAGTATATAAATTTTTCCTTAAGAACATGTTCATGAACAAGGCACAAAGTAATTATATTGAGAAAGAAAGCTACGCTATCCATCCCAGCATAGCTTCTTTCTGCCAGCAGTGCCCAATCTAAGATTTTTGCCATGACCAACAACCAGAAAAACACACAACTGAATTTATATTCTTAAAACTATTTTCATGGTAAAGTCTTGCTGAAATTAGACTACCTTTGAATGAAGAGCTTAACTTCAAGAGTTTTCTTTAAACTCCCTATCTAAACATCTTAACATGAGGAGGAACTTCTTACTTTGAGGGTGGTGGAGCACTGGAACAGGCTGCCCAGAGAGGTTGTGGAGTCTCCCACTCTGGAGACATTCAAAACCCGCCTGGACGCTGTCCTGTGCAACCTGTTGTAGGTGACCCTGCTCTGGCAGGGGGGTTGGACTAGATGATCTCCAGAGGTCCCTTCCAACCCTGACTATTCTGTGATTCTGTGTAAACATACGTTAAATTTGAAAATTTGCACTAGAGAGTAGAGATGTTGCACTCTTTAGGACAAAAAAAAATTGCATTTGAGGACAAAAAAAAGATCATTCTCACACAAATAAGGCTGTCATACAGAATGACTAGAAAGTCTAAGTTGTTTTGCACGCTTACCAGAAGTACAGCTATGCTATTAATTTTGTCTTTGAAATAGAAAGAAAAAAGACAAGTAGTGTCCGTGGAGAACAAACACACTATATCATATCAGAGTCCTGAACATAAGATCTCCAACTGCATTTCACTTGCCCTCTGAAGTGAGGTAGAGCTACAAATCTTTGTTCAAGCAAAAATCTCCCAGACCACAGTAGGAGGAACGACAAACATTTTTCTAAAGATTAATAGAGGGAAATTTCTAATTACCAGTTAGTTATACAGCTACAAACCCCAAAACCTGCATGCACACAAACATGCCTATCAGCCCAGAACTCAGGTGTTTTTTCTTTATATCAGTTACTCCATCAAATAAGATCCAACAGCACTTCTATTTTATTTACCAGTTTGATATGGTTGTGTGCCATGGACGGTCCACCACCACCAGAGAGCACCAAAGGCATGAGCTGACATGTAACCAACAGTCCATCTGTCTAAATCAAAACTGTTTGACCTTTCTGAAGCTGTCAGCCAGGTACCAGTGTCATCTTCCCAGCCCAGCTGAATCACTCTGAGCTGCAAGACTAGAGCTGTGCTGTTTGGCATTCAAGAGGCCCTGTAGATCAGACAGTTTGGAGGCTGCCTGCCAAATGGCTTCACTGTATATGCGACATTGTACCCTCTATGTGAATTTATAACACAGTTGGTAAGGCCCTAACAAGGACAAACTACAAAACAGCTGTATGTTTCGAGAATTAATGTTTCTTGTTTTGAAAGTCAAGCTTGAGCCAAAGCTATTTAAGTCAATGCAAAGGGTCAGGGATTTACCTTCCTTCCCAAATGTCGTCCACTTGGGAGAAGAGATGAAGAGCAAAAACCATCCCCTTTTCCGTTGAAGAGTCAGCTTTGGGAATAAAGTCAGATGTCTAAATATATTACACCAGATTCCTTTGATGGTGTCAGTGTGGACACTAACAATCATGCACAGTCATTCCTACAGCTCTAATGTTGGCTCCAGTTTGCCCATATAACCAGCTAAAATCATTTGCAAGACTTGAGCTGACTGGTACCCTGGAGATAGACGGAGTTCTGCCTGATCTCTGCACAACATCCACATTCACTCTCCTGTCCCCCCTGTGCACAGACACACGTATTACCTTACCTGAGAACTGCCACTGAAGCCTGGAGGCTGGCTATACTCCGTGGAATCAATAATACTACTGCAAAACCAAAAGAAATAGTCTGCTGAAATCACTGTACAACCATCCTTTATCATTTTTAACCTGTTTGCTATTCCCCCCCTTTACATCCTGCAGCATACTTGCCTTTGAAATTCATTTTATAGACAGGGAACATAAGGTTATTTTTTGTTTGGGGGTTTGGGAGGGATTTTTTTTTTTTTTTAAATACAGGGATCTCCTAAAGCAGAATACTGTCACACACAATTATGTGTAGCACAATCTAGTAATTTCTAATTAGAATGCAAAAGCATATCTTTTGTATGAAATATGCAGCATAAGACATTCTGAAAATAACATGCCAGCATTGGTTTTCAGTTCCTTTAAAAAAAAAAAAGTTTAATGCCATGGCAATTGAAACAGCACTGTGAAGAGAAAAACCGAGAGAAATCAGCTTAAGACAGACACTAGTATTCCAGACATCTCTGATGACACACAAAGAGACAAGTAATGAAATACAGAAATAAAGTAAAATCATACTGACAGCCAGGATTACTATTATTAGAAAATGCTACACCGTATACAGCTACATAGTATCTATGACAATACACCACACCTTAAAATCACTCTTTTTAAAACATAGTATACATATGCAAACTCAAGAGATCTAACTTTCAAAACTGCAAAAGGATCTATTGATATAAGCAGAAGACAGGTGGTTCAGTATTCTTGCGCATATGAGCAAAATACTGAGCTCTCACAATAAGACACCAGAGCCACGTTAAAGCACCCTTATCACTCAAATTTAAAATACTTTTAGGATAAGTAAAGGTTAGTACACAAGAACATCATTTATTACGGAGAACACATTACAAACACCACCGTGATTTGTTTCTAAAAATCTTTATAACTTCCTTCTGCTATGTCATTTGGCTTTGACAGAAAAGAAACTATCTGGGTTTGTTATTCTCAGTCTTAATTAGGAGGCAAGCTTAGACTTAAGCATTGCTTGGGAAAGCTGAAGGTTTCTTTAAAAAGCTGCCAGAACACTGCTACAGGTCCCGGTTTTGTAAAAGATGATTGTACCTATTGATGTTTATGTAACAGCTGCCAGAACTGGTGCATAGACTTGACATTCTTGGTCATAAACCAAATAGTTTGGCTGAAATGCCGGTCAGGGCACCTGTAAGTCTAGAAGGATGAAACAGTGGTACTAGTGCTTCAATATTTCTCTGAAAGTTTTAAAGGTCCCCTGGAGGTGGAGGGAAGTAGAAACAGAAGATGAGAGATGATTTTAAAGTCTCATTAGTGGTTAACTTGTAGGATGAGATTGATTAGGCTTCTGTTACAGGCAAGAAGCTGCAAACCAAGAAAATCTGAGGGATAAAAATCATTATTTGCTGTGAGCTATTGCAAGGGAGAAAACAGCAGAGCTGTTTCAGGCGTGGTCAGGGACAATGAACTTCAAATTAGAATGTGGCCACATGAAATAATGAAACACATACAGCAGATCCTGCACGAGTAAGATACTCAGCTGGAAAGCAATGAAAAAGTACTCCATTCTGAGACAGGGATGGTGGCAATTACCAACAAAACACACAAACTTAGAGTGTCTGGTCTTGTTTTGCTGCAGGTTGTCTGGTGATGTAAAACCTTCAAGAGTGCAGACGTCATCTCCCTAATCAGAACACAAGTTCAAAGTCATTTCTGTGCAGTGCCTGTAGCTGAGTTAAATGGCATATGCTTGAATGTTTCCCTTTTAAAAACAGGACACAAATAATCAGAAAATTACAGAAGTTCCCTCTGAATTATTTTTAAAAAGCTGTAACATTATGTTCAATTAGAAAATTCAGCGGCTACACTAAGATGACATATTTAAAAACCTGGAACAACAACAAAAAAGCAGCAACCTACAGACTAAATCCCATTTATTATACCCTTATGGGGGTGGGAGGGGGTAACTGGAACAAATGGAGGGGAAAGAGATCAGGATAACTGAATCGGAGTTACCAGGAAATTAATTTTTAGATCAGAATCTTTCCCCAGAAACTCCTATTAGACTGATAGTTCGTTATTGCTGTTGCTGCCTGAATATGCAGTCATGGAGAAGTTGCTTGTTTGTATCTCCTGTCTGCACCATTTACTGGTAGTAAAAATAGCACACGCGCGTGTTCAGAAAAACCCTACACAGAACTATTTGTTCTTTTCCCTTCTTCTTCCCCTCTTGTTCTCTATTAGTATACAAGCCCAGCAATCTGCAATGCTGTAAACAAGTGCTGTGCTATTACCCAATTTAATATTTCATCATACCCTGTACAAGCATAAGAAAAACACATGTTTCTTGAAGCCGAGAACGTATGGAACATGATAGCCATACTTGGTTTTTTTTTTTGCTAAAGAACCTATTAAGGAAGATGAGGAGGCATAGTAATTTCACATTTTGAAGATGTTAGAGAGTGTGGCGAAAAAAGCTACAAATAATGAAATGAAACAGAAAATTAATGAAGCAAGCCTGTGATTTAGAGGAAGTAGATGAATAAGGGCAAGTCACTAGAGACCAGATAAAACCAAATTCCAAAGAACTTTATTTTATTGAACTTTAAATTCAAAGGCTAAAGAGTTTTTCTTCCTCTCAGCATGGGTCTGTGATAACCTTGTACTATTTATAAGACACATTAGTAAAATTTTATACAATGATATTTCATTAGCAGGGTGTTAAGCATGTTAACAAGTTATATTCCAATTTAAAGATACCATTTTAATTCACTGATAAGTTAAAAAGTCTCTGCAAGTTTAATAACATTTTAACATGGAAGTTAAACCATCCTGAACTATATTTGTATTTCATTCTTAGCGATTCACAGCATCTGTAAAATGTACTTTGGAGATTAAGTACTTCAGTTAACAGAGCTGAAAAAAAAAATCAGCATATTTTAAAGCTCCTATCAGCTGTTCTGCAGCATTCTTTCCAAGGAGGAATCAAAGTTACAGTTTTTGAGATACTCTTTAAAACTTACATCTGGTGTTAAAAAGAAAATGAATTTCAAGTAGTAGACCTTTCTGGAATCTGAGTTCTGGTAATTCAAACCCACTCAGTTACTTGCATTATACAAAACTGTCACAGTAGGGTGGGGACAGAAGTTATGAGAGTTGGGCAACAAGCAATGCCTGTTTGGACACTTCCTTTAGGTATTATTTTCTCCTCAACCACTCAAGACTGCTTCTTAACACAGGAATGTCATTAAGCAACAGAAAAGGGGTCTTCAAGCCAAGAGAAAAAGGCAACCCCAGATATACTAGGATGTTTAGGGTTTTTCTAGGGTATCACACCCCTAGCATGTTGTACCAGAGGAAAAACCCAGAAGTTCAAGACAGAGCCGAGATGGAACCAAATAAGCATAAGAAGATTGGGCAAGAAAGAGAGTCCATGGTCTCTGCACCCACCATGGTCTCACCCACTGCCATTTCCCAGCAGACCTCAGGTGAAGCACATGAATCCAAAGTCACTAAAGTATTTTGGACACTGATTTACATCTTCAAAAGCAAGAACTGAGACTGATTGATGCTAGGACATGACATGAACAGGCATAAAGGAATAATAAGAAATTCTCAGCAGACTGAAACCAGTGTAGGTCTCACACAGCAGATTCCCCCCCTCTCCCCCCCGCAACTCTTTCACAAAAATTCTTGTGCTTAAAATGTTATTTCAGCTTTCAACAGATAAAAAAGTTCTTCAGGAGCTTGTTTGTGAGCTTGGCTCAAGCAATAGAGATACATTTCTACTCGTAAGTACAATCTTCTGTTAAAAAAAGAAAGGTTTCTAGGCCTGAAGGCATTCAACATGTAACAAATTCAGCCCAGCCAGTGCTCAAGTTTTCCCCAAGTAGCAGTACCATGAAGCAAGCAACAAGCGATCTATTTAATAGCCAATAACCAGAAAACTAGTAGAACCTGACAAGAATCTCATCAGCTTCACAAAACTGCTTCTTGGCAAAACAGCAATAACCCACATCAAAAAAAAATGCACCTGCACCCAAAAAATTAAACAAGCAGAGAAGAGCAGAATAACAAACACTGTTCCCATGCATCTTGGCCATTCCGCTGTCCTTTCCCCTCACGGACAGCCAGACCTTCAAAGGAATATTAGAGATTCTGGTCTCAGCGTCCAGAAATAGCATCTTGGTAAGAAATCCCAGCCAGTACTGCTGGGATCCTTACCAGAGCACTGTATCTAAACCTCTGTATGGAAGGAAATCTGATCGTTTTTTTCCTACTTACTTCTGGCCTATTAGGTTTAAAGCTGCTAATTGCAGAAAAAGTACTAGTATAATTTTATAAAAGAAGTCAACAGTTTGGAGAACTCTACTATTAAGAGGTAGGAGAGATGATCATATAACAGCATAACTTGGCCCTGTGAAATCAGAGCTTTCTTGCAACCAAAAAGCACAGCTATGAAGCAGAGCACTTTAAACCTTGGCACATGCAACTTGGACACAAGAAATATCTGCAATTTTATCAGGAAACCAGACTACACAATATTCCAGACAAAAAAAAACACATTGAAAATAGGTTGCTAGGAAGGCATTTCATTAAATCAAAACAGACAGCAGATAAACAGAATCAATAGGCTGTGTATTTTAAATTTTGACCCTGTGAGCCCATACCTTTAGCCATTCACACTGAGCGGGGAAGCCAGAGGACACCAATATAATATGAAGTTAAGACCTTTCATATGCCAAGAAGAACTGCATAAGGTTCAGGTAGCATGTATTTAACAGTAATATTTCATACCATAACTTGAGTCATAAGCCTTTGCTAACTAATCCACACTACATTTAAAACCATTAGCTTTCCACAGCATCTGGTTTAGAGTAGACTTTTCATCCAGACTCAGATAGCTTTTTCTTCACTGCTTTGTTCACATAAAGTTTATACCCATCAAAAACAGAACAGGAAAATACTGTATGGCACTCAAAAACTAGTTTTGCTTGTATTTTTGGCATGGCATGGAGAGGACTATCAAGTACAGTGCAATATGTATAGCTTGAAATCCAAGTTCGGAGTTGCAAGCTCCATACCTGTGTGAAGGTGAGGGAGCCTCAAACTGCGGCACCGTACTGTCCTCACTGACTGGGGAGTACAAGCCACTCATTTCCTGAAACAGAAAGCCATGTCACAGCAAAGCTGAAAAAATATGAATAGTAGGCACTGTCTAATATACGGTGTTCGCACAGTAATTTTTTTGTTTTTTCCAAGCAGATAACCAACTGTATCTACATTTATTCAACTCTCATCTAGAAGTCTTTAAGAAAATCAATGTTTCTTCAGGTATAGTAGATTCCCCCCCCGCCCCAGCCCTGTTATGATTTCAACTGGGTCTCAGAAATCCTACAACTGCAGTGCTTTTTGCCCCAAAAGAGGCAGTTCCGGAGTTCATACTCCAAAAATCGATGGATTTGGTTATCATGCAATTGTCTCTAACCCAGCACCTCCCTTAAACGTGGCAGAACAGGCAAGCTCTAACTGCATTTTTGAGATACATGCAAGCTTTTATCTTTGCAGCTGAATGTAATGCTGGTCATGGCAAGAACAGTCACAAGATGACAGGGCAAAGGTGATATCGTGCTCCAGACTTAAAAGATGATCCATCAGTCTTCCGTGAGGCAAGCGCACAAGAGAAACTTTGCACACAAACTTGGCTTTGTCACTGCCAGACTAAATCACTGCTGTGTACCCAGTATGAGACTGTACTTTTTATCTGTTCAAGAAATGGAAGCTATGCAGGATGCTGCAGCTCATTAGTTAGGGGGGCAAAGTGTTCCAGGACAACATTACTGGTGCTTTTCAAATTCCCACTAGGTGCCCATTAGTTTTGAGGTAGAAAGTAGGATACTTGTGACAAGAGAGATCCCAGGCTTTAGGGGTCAGAACCAAGGTCACTATCACACAACAGGTACACACCCCAGCTGCAGTCCACAGAAGTGCCTGATTAAAGAGCAGAAAAGCAGGTAGCTAGATACTCTGAGAGGGATCCCGCAGCTTTGGGAATAGTTTCTCCTAGATCTGAAGACCTATTTTACCAGTCTCAAGGAAACACACTAAGGTGTATTTATTTCCCAAGAGCTGAGAAACATTTAGGGAAATACATCTGAAAAATGCTGTTATCTACCAAGTTACAATTTGCATAGCTATCAGCTGAAGGGAAGGTCCTGCAGTTGTCAGTTCTATTTATACTTGGATAATTCGTCAGCATGTGTATAAACTGGAAGTGAAAAAATCTAAATGGCTTTTGGGCAGCGGTTGGGAGCTCATGCTGACTGCTCAAGATGAGCAAGAAGAGAGAAGCAGACCTGCAAACTGATTCCCAAGAAGATTTAAGGGAATGCTGTTTTGAGAGGTGGCGGTCTGATGCACTCCTGTACATCAGTTTCCTACTCCAAGATCAAAACACTAGAATGATTACAGACAAGGACCAAGGAGGAACTTAAGGACTCAATGAGGACAGAAGGATTGAGCTGACTGGTTTACAAATACGTGGAGAATAATTCTTAACAAAAATCTCAAGAGATCCCCATCATTAAGGAATTAAGAGAATTATATCAGGAGGCAACAGATTGCGGTTTTGACATGCAGCAGGAGTTGGCATTGTTCCTACCCAGTCTCTGTATTACAGCTCTCTTGTGCACCCCCGAATACCTCTCCATTTTAAGAGTGGCATGCTGCTAAGGTTTAAATAGCCTGTGAAAATAGCCAGAACACTGCAACACACAAAAATTCTAAGTTATGATCAGTACACCAACTGTTGATTTCTAGCAATTATTCTAAAATACTTACTACCAACACAAAATGAAATATATGACTATATAAGAGCTAGGTTTCAACAAAGTCCCTCTTACCAACCTGCAGCTTGCATCACCTAAATGAACAAATTAAAGAAAGACCATCACCGGTTCATTTTCCCATTACCAACTCAAATGCCATAAATTTAACACAGCAGCCCCACAGCAAGGCAGACAGCTTGATGAAAATGAAAAATTGCCAGAGTCAGAACAATGTCTGAGCACCTCACCTCTACTCGTTTAATATCTTCTTCCAGAACACTTAGCTCCTTCTGGATCTGCTCCAATTGCTGTGGATAAGAGAATGAGAGAAGTCTAAATCAATCTGCACTGCACCACCAACAAGATAAATTACAATCTTTTCAGAAAGGAACCTGAACTATCTTAACTGGCATGCTACATGATTCAAAAGTCACTAGGCAGGAAGTTCATATGCATAGATTAACATAAGCGTGCACACAAACCACACTCAAGATAAAGTTGTTAGTGTGAAACAGTACAAAAATAAGCATGAGGTACTTTGATATCAGTCACAAAGAGACCCACATTATTTAAACCAATACTTTTATGCTCCTCTAACATCTTCCATGCAAGGTATAACTGGTTTACAAACACTGAACATAATTATCAAAAACCACCACAAACAAGACGGTGATCATTTCACCCTTCAAAGCAGCACAAAATGCTTTGCTAAAAGGTGTTAAGAGTATTTTTCTTGCTAGCATTTAATCTGCCAATTGCAAGTTATTGACAAAATTTTCAGATTGACAAACACCTCTTACGACCAGAGACATTTGCTTCAGGCACCAAGCAAGCACCACATGGCATTTCTTTCAGAGGTGTGATACTTACCTTGGATTACACCATAAACTCCAGTCAATATGAGGGCTATCCCTGAAAGGGTCAGAAGGGGACTTCCCCCTCTCACCAGCCAACACCCCCTTTCCCTTCACTGTGTCACACCTAATGTTTTTCAGGTTTTTGAACTTTTCAGTCAGTCAATAACCTAGCTTCACTCATCTCTAGCAACTGTGAAGCCAGACTTGGTGATTGTTTACCCCTAAGCAAAAGCATCATCTGCTTACCAGCTCTAATTCCCACCCTCATTCAGCAGATGTGTCCCACCCAAACACCCACACAGACTATACTCAGCCTTGCAAGACCCAAACACATGCACTTCTCCAGGTGAGAGCTCCAAGTCTGGACCTAAACAGACAAAACTCAGGTCCAAGGCAAGTCTGGTTCACTAAGACACAGCAGTCTAATGAATACATTGAGAACTGAAAGTCCACCTGATTCTCCTCAACTCATAGTAAAAGCCTACAGACAACTAGTGCTGTGGCATGCGACCAGAAGCTGTTACCAAGTTGGCAAGTCCACTGAAAGCTTATTAAGCACAACACAATCTCTAAAGGCCAGACAAATTTGACATTTTGAATTTACAAGGGAATATCAAATTGCCCAAATCCAAAGTTACCAGTATTGCAAGACATATTACTCTTAGTATGACATATTCCCAAGAACATTTGGCAAGCTAATTCTCACTTATTCCCTTGAGGTGCTAAGGCTTGATCCTTTAAGTGGCAGAAAGTTTTGCTCAAAGAAAAACACACCCACCACTTAAACCTCTACTACTGATCAGCATTCCAAATATCTGTGCCCTCTGCATTAGATAATCCACCATTTTAATTTACCTTTCCAACATTAAAAACAGCTTCTGTCCCTAAAGACAGGAGGAAAGGACTGCTGTGTCCACACCTATTTCTAACATGGCTGCTTCTTCCTTGGAATGAGATGACATTGTGTTTATAACCTAATCTCTCTACTCTGAAGGTTTCAGTTTATATTTAATTTGAGTCACAGAGAACAGAAGCTTAATGGTTTAAAACTAGACTGCCACAGATAATTTACAAACCACTACACCATAACAGATAATTCTATCTTCACTTGCGAAACCTACAGCAAGAATAGCAGGTGGTGCTATAGCTCCAAGATTAGTGGTAAAGTTAAGTGACATTTGCACAGCACGGGTCCTGCCTATACTCAGCTCTAGCAGACAAATACCATTAGTCCCCCACTTTCATACATCCCATTTAAAAAGAAGTTACAAAAACACTTAGAAGGTCCAAAATTACAGCAAGGAAATCAGCTATTCTAGAACATACTGGCTGACAGCCAAACTGGACAATGGAAAAATAAGTGACAGTGGTTGCCATCACAAACAAGAGACCTTTTACAGGAACAAAAGCAGAGACTTCTTTTTATTGTGCAGTAGTTAATAAAAGCTGGCCAGAGTCAAAAGTACAAGATCTGGGATTTCATTTACTAATTCTTCCTTCTAGTTACATTAAGGCAAGCAATTTGAACATACCATAAACTTATCTGATAGCAGCAAGTCTAAAAACTAGGCAAGTGTGTTTCATGCTTATTTTAGGAAAAGTCTTCTCATACTGTCAGTATCAAGTGAGTTACTAATGCACACATCGAGACTTTTTTTTTTTTTTTT
>VZSZ01007841.1:981588-1004304 GCA_013398815.1 Ibidorhyncha struthersii
CAAGTGTTTCATAGTTTAGCTTTAATCTTTCAAGACCTTAAATCAGTCCACATTCATTCCAATTAAACTTTGAAAAATGAGACTACTGATTTATAATTGCCAGCCATTGAGGGACATTTAAGGAAAGCTAAATGAATTATAGTCCTTGCAGTATATCCAGATTTACAGACCCTTAATTTGATTTTCACTATGTTGGGCACAGAAAGCAAGCCAAGTTCTGTCTCAATGATGGGCAGAATCACGCCTGTCAAACTTCAGATTAAGTCAGCAAAAACACTTAGAATGAACACTGAAATGTACGCTAAAATAGAAGCGCATGCTATAAACTCTTCTCAGACACAGATGCTTTCCCAGAACTGAAAAAGTCTATGTGGACAAGGCGAAGGCTTCAATTTGGCAGTTAAACCTCATCATTTCAACTGCACTGGATGAACTACAATAAGTTGGTGTATAATGTTCTGGTCCCACATTACACACAAACACATACATACAAAAGAAAAAATGATGGCCTCAAAATAGCCTATGTTTCTTATAATCTCTGGAAAAGGGATTTCAGACATTCAAGTCAAGAAGCTACCACAGCAGGAAATGCAGGCTCTTGTATCATTCTTTTTAGGTAATCTTTCAGATCCAACCCCTTTTCACACCCACAAGGCAGTCCCCCCCCAAAACTCTCTAGTTTGAGTCTGAAGCTGAGACACACAGAGTTCTTCAAATACAACTCTCAGCCCTGGACTATGTGGATGAAGTGAAATCCCCCGGTTAGAATTGCTCAGAGACACCCCACCATGCTACTAAATTTCCACATAAGACTCTTGCGTAGAAATACTAACTTGGACTTACACAATGCTAACACCAGGTCATTGTCAGTTTGTCTTCAGTTGGCTGTCTACTAACAAGCATAGCTGGGCACAGCACTGAGGTTTCATTCTTGGGCTTCCTGTTTTTCCTGGACAGAGGGCCCCTCAGGAGGCATTGACTTCATCCTTTGTTGTTGCCTGTGCTGTATAAACACTAGTGGTCCTGACTGGGTCTCCTAGTGCCAGTTCTAAATGTTTGCAAAGAACTAAAAGCTCAGAGACTCCTAGTGCCACAGAGATGGCCTAGAAAAATGCATGAGGGAAGGAGCCATATACCCTTGACCAACTGCCTTTCCAATTCTAAAAAGGGCACGAGCAAAGAACAGCAGAATTTGTTTTCTACAGAAATACTGTGAAATCAGCAACACTACTCCACTGAGCAGATTAAACAGAGCATCTGGATTAATGCTTTTGAAAGCTCACAAGTCATGTTATGGTCAATCACACATCTTCAAGGCTCCAATCCAATACCCTGCATTCATCACAGTATACACTGTAGATCAAGACAAACAGATGAGACTGTTACTAGAGGAAGCATTTTTTTTTTCCCAGACACACACAGCCATTGCACCAACCAGGACAGGGTAAAAAAATATCATCTGTCCAACTGAGGAGAGTAAGTCAGGCATTCTCTGTAGATAATCCCTTCATTCCATCCCACAACTTCATCCATCCAACATGACCTCTTCCTACTTCTTGTTCTTCCATCAGCTACTGCTCTAACAAACTTGAGCATAAGCTTCGGTATCAAGAGCTGAAACTCTCCTAAACGTACCCAGTGAAATTAATTTCTTCCCAAAGAACTCAATACCTCAATGACAACTCTACAGCAAGAAAGATCAATTTCTGTCTCTGGAAACCAGTTGGAAGTCTAGTCTGTCTTGAGGTTTTCCTTCTGTTATTGGATCAGATACAGAGCCTGTTATACAGGGCAACCACGGCAAGGAAGTAATCTTCAGAGTTTAGAGAGATTTTATCCTTCTAAATTAATTGCAAATCTCACTTATTTGGACATAACACTTCATTGTCACAAAGACCTTCCACAAGTGGAAAAAGGTGGAAGGTTTCTTTCAGTATGAAGACAAGAACACCTGAGCCTCCACAAGTTACTTTCATTGGCGGAATATGGCATCCAAGCCTTTTAGACACATGGGTAGTCCATCTACAACAGATTCATCTGCAGGGAATATTTCCTCTCTTATCAATACTTTCTCCAAATGGTAAATATATCCTCCTAACTGGGGAAGAATTAACAGAAAGGTTTGAGATCAACATCCTGGTTGAGTAGTTTAACACAGAATTCCTACAGGTATGAGGAAGAAGATGCTTGGGCTGATCAAAAGTGTGTTTCATATCTTGAGTTTTCCTCTTTCTCATTTAAATCCTCCAGTTTGGGTTGCAGGAGTAATGCTTTTAAGGCTTACTGATAGGGTCTGATATAAAAGTGTCAGAAGAGAAAGATATCTGGGGCAGGGAACAAAGCTGTCCAAACATTTAGATTAATTGCCTTAGTGTTTGATACATTACTGTACATGCTGCTTAGCTCTTAGTACTAGGTTGCCCCTTACTGCAGTAAGGAGAGTAAGCTATTATATGCTGATGTTTACATGATAATCTCTAGCTTGCTGCTCATATACTAGCAGTATCCCTAGCTTATCATCACTGCAGTCAGAGCTCACGTCTCTCATTGAGTAGCTTAGAAATGCAAATAGATTTAAAATACCAGTTATTTAAGTGCAGCAGAGAGAAAAGAGATTACTATAGCTATAAATTCACCTCAAGAGCCCTGGAATGTAATCAAGACTACATGACAACATAAGAGCATGACTGATTTCTAGCTCTGTCACCTCCTCTTGCTTACTCATTAGTTCATCCATGTGTGTATGCGCAGAACAGTAAGACTCGACAGGTGAAGTGATTAACACAAGATAATGACATCCCCAGAGAATTCATGCTTATAATTCCCTGCAATTATCCCACAATAACTAATAACTTATTTTCAGTATTTAACATGTTCACAATATTGAGTAAGTGAAGACAGCTGGATAGATATGTACATTTGAGGTTGACTAGAACGACAGTGATTGTGAAATGCTGAGCAGGCACTCAGTGCAGCAAACATGAGACATTGCAGGATTACTTCTCTGTCCCAGGATGTCTACCAGCTGAAAACAGCCCCCTTGCATCAGCAGACATGAATGAGGTCTTGTTTATTAGATATGAGAGACTTAATACAACATTATTAAAAAGAAAAAGCCCACAAAACGTAAGAATGAAGTGACAGCTGCCAAGAGAAGCATGAATGCATTTTAGGGAATATCACCTGTATGTTGTAGGATCTGATTTGTGGTACTAATTTTTAAGCTTAGTAAGCTTGTAAGCTCCCTCAGTAAGCAATGGTGCTACTTCACAGAAATAGCACTCTCCATCAGGTAGCACAGCTAATGTTTTAGGACAAATTATATATATATGTATGGTGGTGTCTAATTTCACTTGGTAACATTCAAATCCTGACAATTAGTAAGGCCTCTTTTTAAAGTAATGAATATAAAACTGGGAAGAATTTTTTGTATTAACCAATATCAGCTCTCTCACAAAGTGTTCAAGATGAAAGAACATGTGATCATTTAAAAGTAAACAAAGTTAAATTTGCAAAAGTATGCAACACAGCTAGCACCATTAAAACTCTGGCATGAAATATGAATTTTAAAATGTCACAAGTTGTTGCATTTGGTTTCCCTTGAAAACAGTAATAAAAAAAACAGAGAGTCAAGTATTTTCATTATTAAACTTGACCTTCTGACTCCTTGGATCTTTGATTTCAACAGAAGAGACTGCTGGATCAAAAAAAAATTAAAAAAGATGGAGAGCGTGCATTCAGTTAACTGTGCACACATATGGAAAGGCACACAGCCATGCTAAGTTTGCCTTGGGGAGAGCCAACTATTGTGGATGATCAATACACTTCTCCCCTCCAAAACTCTCTCTTATTTTGTTGAAAAAGCATTTTCAAGCTTTAGCCATTTGTTTTCAATCTTTTTCAAAGAAGCAAGGTTTTTTTTTTCCTATTACTATTGCCAAGGATTTGGTTTTTCGCCACATTGCCGTAGGTCAAAAAGAAAACAAAATATATAAACTTAAAAGAAAAAGGACTTGCAAATACCTTTCTGCAAAAAACATACAGTAAATTTCAGCTTGAGAGATCAATGCTTTGGAAAGTTATGAACACATCAAAACAGGATTTCTAATAGAAACTTCTGCAGGTGCTGAACCTCACATTTATCTTCCAGAGAAATGATGAAAGTGCAAGAAAGAGGCATTTGTCAAAGTATTTGACTACAGCAATATTCTGAATTCTTAAGAACAACTCTATAAAGATACAGTTTTCTTCTAGATATAAACCCTCTCCAATAAGCTTAGAAGTCACTATTTCATGAAGGCAGGAGAAAAAACTCACAAAACTTGAGTGAAGTAAGCAAGGAGGGTTACAGGTGGTTAACTATATATATGCTCTGAACATGTTTTTATGAAATATACAGGTGCACTAACTCTAAGGCAATATCTGTATTAACTAAGAAAGTATCTACTCTCTATCTACTCTCTCTAACTTGCAGTATGTAATAAATAAAACCTGTTAATAATATCATGCAATAAATTATATTCAAAGAGGCATATTAGGACAGAAAGTTATCAGGCAATATTACATTTATTTAAATATTTAAGCCAAAAATTTGAAACAAGCACTCTCAGTCACACACAAAAGCAGCTTTTTTTATTAAGAACTTAATGTTACAGCTATGGCTTACTGCATTAAGGTGGCCCCCTAAATCCCTCTTCCCAGCTTCCAAACTAGCACCTCAGGCCTTCTGCAGCCTAGATACATCTTCACCACCAGTATAACCCATGCCCTTTCACAAACAGTAGCTCCTTTATTATCCACACAGAAAACTTTTCAGAGAGGAGTACTTGTCACATGCTCTACCAGCTACAGGGAAGACCTTTGGACTTGCTAGAAAGCAAGCATCAACTGGCTTAATTTACTCTATAGGTACAGCTTGATTGCTGAAGACCGATTTTGGTATCTTTCTAAAACTATCCTACTGACTGGTCTGTATTTTTCATGCTTCTACCCACTGGTTGTCATCTTTCTTATCCTTATCCAGTGAAAAGAAAGATTGCTAGGTAGTCTGACAAGTCCTTATTTCCCTCAAAATAAATGCTAAGGCCAGATGCTAACCACTATGGCAAGGACAGAACTTACAGGCCTGCACAAAAGTCTTTTGAGATGTGGCAGTCTGCATTTCACATGGAATATAAAAGGGGGTAAGAAATAACATCAGAGGAAATCTTGGCAACAGAGAGAACCCGTAAGCAGGGACAGAGAGGATCTGAAATAAGCTATGTGTCCCAGTAGGGTTCAGGATGTTACCAAGGCTGTATTCGGAGAATCTTTAGCCAAAATTAAGTTTCTTTAGCCTTAAAAGAGATGCTATCCTTGTACATTATTACAAAAGCCAAGGGCAGGTGCAGCTGAGATGGGAAAGGTTTCCCAGGTGCTGGAAATCATTTTCAGGGCTAGAACACTGTTAGTATGTTAAAAACCAGAAGGTATGCAATTTCCCTTCCCTTCATCATTCCCACTCAGCACATGCAAATTAAAGTAGGTATCAACAGCCCCTCCTTCTGTGAGAGTTGTTCTAACTCAGTTTCAGCTGAGGAAGGAGAAAGCAAAGTCATCACTGACTTTATAGTACTGCCTCAAACACCCTTGCACTTGAATCATCACAGGATTACTCAAGAAAGAGCACCCTAGCTAAGTGCTGTATGAACCTCCTGAAACATCTATTCCGTGATTTACCTCCTAGACAATGGCAGCATTACCAGGAAACTTCCCCAATATCTTAATGGTCCCTCAATCTCCATCAGGATTCAGTGCAACGTATTTAATGAGTGCCAATGGAAAATGGCCGGAGTCTGCATTAGTTCTGCAGTGAAGATGGATCAAACTCTAAAATTCTTTGCATAATACTAAATACTAGAAAAATAAGAAAATGAAGTAGATGTTCTGAAGATTTGAGAAGTGTTTGTAGATTAAGCCACCATAAAATAACTTCTACCAGCATTCAAAAAGTGAAAGCTAAAAGATACCTCAACGGTTTTGAGCAACACTTACATCTGCCGTTTAAGTAAAAAGTAACAGTAATATATATTTCTTCATTTTTTCCTGAACCCTGAAGGATCAAACAGATAGTATCAACTTTATCTTGGACTCAGTTTTCCCCTTTGATTAGTTCCTTTCCATTACTTCTCGTGGTTCTGCTCAGAAGGCCATGGATATCTAGTTGGTGGATAGACTCTAATTAACTTGCTTTGGTATGACTTCACAATCAGATCCTCAATCCATTCTGGACAAGGCCACTTGTCCAGACTCATTGCCTTTACACGGTTCAAGTTTAACCTTACAGTCACACTGTCGGGTCTTATAGTCTTCACATCTTTTATCAGAAACTGTGACATCCAAGAAAGTTTGTCTTTCTGCTGTTTTCACAATCATTTTTCTGGGTTTCTGGGATATTTTTGGTATTAGGGTTTATATATTGCATAAATCATAAGTCCCACACCATAGAAGACAATGTACGTGATTATGGAACTCTCTTATTCCTTGAGACACTCATTTTGAGACAAATAAGGAAAGTGCACAGAATATTTGTTCCTTTATGACACAGCATTAGTAATGGTATTAGATACACTAAAAGAAAAAAAAAAAGTGAGAGAGACAACAATTTAACTCCTTCCCCATCTTTCAGTTTTCCCATCACAGAAAAAGAAATAATCTTGTTTCAAGAATTTGATGTAAATTTACAGTGGGGAATCTCTATCCTCAAGTTCCATTCTTCCCACATGCTTCACCAGCATGAGACAAAAAGGCAAGTGATCAAAAATTGAAGCTGTCACATGTAAAGAGATTAATTTTCCTTGAAACCCATGTGTCCTCTGCCTGAGATTTCCCCCAAAACGCCTTGCCTTTTTCTTTGCAGACATAATGCCAGGCTAAGACATCACTTAGAGAAATTAACTGATAGAAAGCAGCAGATACCACCTCACCCACTGAAACACAAAGCAAGTTACCTCTCGCTTGTTTCTCCTGGCAACTTTGAGAAATTCCATAAGGATCTGCAATTGGGCAGCATGGGACTCCTGCAACAGAGTTAATAAGGAAGTGTAACTCTTACATATACATTAAGAGAAACAGACAGTCATTTTATACACAGAAATCCACACAGCACAGAAAGAGAGGTGAGGAAGATAAAATAGCTTACTAAGGCAGTTTAAAGAATGGTAGCTTTACTTTGCCTCACAGATTTTAAGGTTTTGTTTGGCTCACAACAAGTTTTTACATGAAAGCAGAAATCATAACAGCTCTTGCTTGTGTGTTACTGAAGACTTACTAATGGGTTGAAATGCGTTGGGTTTTTTTTTTTGTTTGTTTTGTTTTTGTTTTTTGTNTTTTTTTTTTTTTTTTTTTTTTTGACTACTGCATCTGAAATTGTTTTTGGAATAAGTGTTCCTCACAGACTCATCTTCTACCTTGGAAGATCATTAGCATCGACTTCATGATTAACATATTAAAGCATGAAGTATTAATATAAAAAAAACCTCCCACCAAAATTAACATTTGTGTCTACGTAAAGAGATTACTGCTGAAGATTTCTCCAGGGTGGAAGACAACAGTAAAGTCACTGATTAAACTAAAACATCCCTTTCCAATCTTTCCATAACAGGTCATCTATCTCAATCATCAGTTTAGTATTTTCACCCAAATTGGCCAAAAAATTGACACGGCAAGATAAGAGAAGCACAAGAGGAAAGAAAAATAGAACCTATATTCCCACATTAATATAGCCCTAATCCTATCCCAGCATTCCGAGACTTACTTCCACAAACTACCAAAATATTTATTATTAAAGGACTGTGAACATACACCCCAAAAGAATCAAGACATAGGAGCACACAGAATCCATTAAAGGCAGATGGGACAGCACAAGTAAAGAGATTAGGATGCAAGACTACTACTTTGAGATTATTTTCTTCCTCCCCACCCCTGTGATGATAACGAAAGTGAAGCAAGTAAAACTAGAAAGGAAAAATGTTTAAGTTGTTCTTTAAGTGGCAGGTGTGGGTTTTGTTTGTTTTTTTTTTTTAAGGCCTAGTATCCTTAAAATATATTCCTACTCAAAAGCACCCATACACTCATTCCTGTGCCTTCTTTGTTTCAGATTTGTCATAAATGACACTAAACAGCTTGAGAAACAAACAAACAAAAAAAAGCGGTTTTACTCTGAAGTTAGAAACCAGTCTCCCACAACATCTTCACTGAACCACAATAAAAAGTTATGTACAAGTCTCAACACAATAAAGTAACATAACAGTTTTGCTAAGAGACAGTAAACATTTTTGGATTATTTTCCTTCCATCAGAACCACAAGTTATGTAAATATTGAATAAGATAAGCCATTTCCAATACAAGTTTTCCTCACCTGTTTTAAAGCACTATTGAAACCCACTCTCCTACCCAAAGTTCACTAGGCCAAATTTTGTAATCCAGTTTAATTTAGAAGTTCTGGCTCTTATAACTGGAAAATGGTCACTTGAGACCAACAGCATGGAATGGCCAAATACACAAGAACTATCCCAAACCAACTATATTTCAGTTAAATCATAGGAACAGCTTGCTTCATATTGTACAAATCTTCAAACCAGCCTCAAACAAAACATCTGAACTTTTATTTCAAGCACTAATACTAAAAAGGTCTTCAGGGATGGCAGTCATCCAGGTTCAACCAGTTTCAGAAGAAACTAAAAGGTGTGATCTTTTTCAGATGCTCATTGATTTTACTGCATAACCTACATTTTGGACTTTCATGCTTATTACCAAGAAAGCTGATATTTACTTGTGCAACAGTCAATTAGCAAACATCTTCATATGTATTTCTCTGTTCTGCTAGCCACTTTCTCTTACCCTTTTCCATTTTCCCTGCTTGTTTATACAACCCTGCCAGTAGCAACACTATGAGCATGTTAGGGGTACCACAGTTGAAATGTTAGTTTGCTACACATGTCAGTGATGGCCAACTTTTCGACACCAAAATGCAAGAGAAAATTCTGAACAGTTAATTTGGCAATAGAATCTTACTTCAAGAAGACAGAAGCATGAAAAGAAAAAAAAAACAGCTAACTAGACAATGGTACTTATTTAAATAAGACAAGAGAGGCTTCTTACTGCTTCCAACTGCTTCTTCTTTTGAACCAGCAGCTCCAGCATCAGGTTGACATTGGCCAAGTCAAGATTGTCTTGATCGGTTCCCAGTAAATCTTGAATTATCTGCCACCTATGGCCATTCTAGAAAGAAAACAAGAGATGTTGGAGAGACACTGAGTTCAAGCCATCCAGGGCTACATCCAGCAACAGCTATTGAAACAACATTGCAATATCTCCTTTGTAAAAATTTCAAAACAATTTTTAGGAATCAGAATTTGCAATTCTCCCACATGTACAGGTTATAGCTCTTCTGCCCTACTGTGTAACTGCTTATCTTATTTGAAAGATATTTGTGCTTTATGAGAGCATAGCTGCTGCTGCTGCTAAGAAGAGATTATTTCACAGCCACAATTTTATCTGATTTGTGCCCTAGTTTCTGAGAACATGTTTCTATAGGGAGAAAGAAAAACACATGTTTATCCAAGCTTAGTTGGATGACATCTATCTGAAATACTGTTAAGTAGCAATACCTTTTAATTTTTTTAACCAAATAATAGGTAAAGCCTTCAATGCTGAATTCAAACGGAAGAAGGTAGTATCAGCTTATTTTTTTTTTCTATTCCCACCTCCCAGAATACTCCTCTTAAGAGAGTATTTTCATGGGAAATGCAAGAGCAGGAAAGAAGATGGAGCTCATCAGGGTGATCTTCTCATTCAACCTCTTAGAGCTAAGGAGGTCTCTTCAGAGAGCTAGCATACTACCGTGCAGCCCATTCTGCCCTAGAGGCTGTTTGCTCTTTTTTTTAACCTTCTTCTCACAAGGAGAAAAAGTATCTTTTAGCACAGGAAAACCTGAATAATAGGTTAATGCTAATATAGCCTTACATTAAAAAGCCTCAGGAACCAAAAGGAACACCTGAAAGGTCTTTAAACTTTCTAAGAAACAAAGCTGGATTAAAAAAATCCTGTTCTATAAAAGCTATGACACCAGATCAAGATACTTAAATTTAGAAATGCCATAATCCAGTCTAAACCAGACTTTTTGTAAGAGCTTGTAACCTATTTGTATTAGCTTTAATCTAGGTAATAAAAATTAAAAAACCCCAAAACGTAACATCCATATAGAACACAGTTTTTTACACAACTCTCAACAGAACCTGTGGAAACCATAGAGGCAAAAATTCCATTTCAACCTGGAACAACAACAAAAATATAATTTTTAAGCAAGTCAACAAGATTTAAGACAAACTTTAACATACCAGTGTATTAGTTAAATGTACTACTGCTAAACTCGAAAAGCTTCAAAGATGCCTTAACATGATTTCTTAACAAGCCAAATCCATGACCAAGAAATGACGCATTCGCTGCAATGTATCTTGAATGATTTCTCAATACTGAACATAATGCGAGAGGAGAACAGGCACATTAAGGAGCTGATACAACAGCAAGGTTTCTCTTCTTAGAGATGCCGGGTTTTTTGTGTTTTTTATTTTATTTTTTTTTATTTGCTGCCAAAAGGTAGACACAACACTGTTTGGGGCATGAAGTCATAGTAGATTTCCACTTACTGGTATTTATCTAACATGGATGCATCTACCAGCATAGTTTTTAAAGGTACATCATGAGAAAGTAGAACCAATTTCCAAGAAGCTACTGTACATGCCTTCAGGTCAATTGTGTGCATTTTAAACCAGATATGGTTTATGCATATTCTATATTCAATATGGTTTATGCACATTTTATATTGAATATTGAAACTTACTGTGAGTAAACCAATGAATCCTTAAAGCATGCTCTTTTCTAAAGCATACAGCTGCTGAAAGCATTGGTTTCTGCAACGAAGCCCCTAAATTAACACTTCAGTAGAGTTTGGGTTTTTAACTGACTGTCATGGTTTCCACTGGGATGGAGTTGACTTTTTTGCTGGCAGCTGGTGTGGTGCTAGATTTTGGATGGGAATAGTATCAATGGCACTGATGTTTTCGGTTGTTGCTAAGCAGTCGAGACCTCTTCTGCTCCTCATACCACCCTGCCAGCAAGTAGGCTGGGAGCGCACAAAAAGCTAGGAGGAGACACAGCCAGGACAGCTGACCCAACTGACCAAAGGGATATTCCATACCATGTGACATCATGCTTGGTATGTAAAGCTGGAGAAAAAAGGAAGAAGGGGAAGGGGACATTTGGAGTTACAGCATTTTGTGTTCCCAAGTAACCATTACGCATGACGGAGCCCTGCTGTCCTAGAGATGGCTGAACACCTGCCTGCCGATAGGAATAGTGAATGAATTCCTTATTTTGCTTTGCTTGCATGCACAGCTTTTGCTTTACTTATTAAATCGTTTTTATCTCAACCCGTAAGTTTTCCTTATTTTTTCCAATTTTTCTCCCCATCCCGCTGCAGCAGAAGCAGGACAAGTAAGCAAGCGGCTATGTGGTCCTACTTGTCAGCTAGGGTTAAACCATGACACTGACAAAAACAGGGGCTCCATGATTTTTAATATTACTTTGCAACCTTATTTATGAGTTACAGAAGCCAAAGAAGCCAGACACAGCAAGACAAATATGCAAGTTTCCTGGTTAATGTCATATATTCTTTCTGATCTTAATGTACAAGAGCACGCATTGCTGCTGTACAGGGGTTTTCATGAACTGAGAACACAGATCATGCTCTGATTCTGTGACATGAAGCAAGTCTCGAAGATATCCAAGCAGTTTTATCTAGCATCAGAGCCAAAACACCAGTACTCTGAATGCATCCTTCTCCCTCTTGTGGTTGGTATCCGCGTTCCTCCAATTTCCCTGTAGAACACAGCTTCTCACATGTGATCAGACAAGCCCGTGGCATTTCTAATCATTCATTACTCTCCTTGTAGCTGTAGTTTCCAGTACTGAATGAAAATTATTACCTTTAAACAAGTGTGCTTCCATGGATAGCTTCCCAGGTTATATTCAATACATCATATGACACTCAGCTATGCTAACACAGCTTGTCTCTGCACATATATTGCTGGCAGGAAGAACAGGTTAACAAGGTTGAAGGGATCTAGTGCCACTGATACTGGTGGTATTTCCTCATAAAGCAAGTTAAAGCACCAGTTCAACAGTATAATTTCTTATAAATTAAGCCACATAATGACACAATTGCAGTACAGAACCATTAAATAAATATGAAGTAAGAAAGTTGAACATACGGTGCTACTCACTGAATGGTCCAGTTTGAGTCTTTTCTCCTCAGATCTTTGCTTCTGTTTAAGAATAAGTTCATTGACTAAAAAACAAATAAACAACATGTCAGAGAAGAGATGGATTTAAAGTTCACAAAAAAGTACGAAAAAATTCTATCTCAATTTTTTTTTTTTTAGTTATTAATTCCACAGTAAGTTTCAGTAATTGAGGTCTCCATTTTTTTCGTCACCAATTTATTTCTTGGGTTTTTTTTGTAGAGTATATAAAGATTATTTTTTTTAAATCATCAACAAATACAATGCCTACACGTTCCCCAAATTGCTTCAGTTCCTTTTTCTAAGCACCCATGGCTCTTTGACAAAGTTTTTCAACTCCAAGGGAGAAGTATGTCACAGAAGAGTATAAGGGAGAGAAAACATTAACTGATTTATTACAGGCCAAAAACAAGTGCAGCCAAATTGAACAACTTTTTTCTTTTAATCACTGAGTGCATTTTTTAAAGATAAATTTTTTGCTACAGTCCTATTTCAACACCAATTTAGTGAGTGGTGTAAAGACAGAAAGATAACCTCAAACTTTCACACACAATTACAAGCTCTTCCCCCTTCTCATGTCTGTTCTTACCCCTCAGTACATATCTCAAACCCCTGAATGTAGGTGTATGGCAGCAACGCTCTGTGGCCTAACACATCCTCCAAGACCTGCCCTAGCACCACCTTCAGCACAACATGCTTGGGTCTAAATCAGGATGCCCATTTCCGAAGCATTCCTTGGCTACTGTGGCTTTCAATCTATTTACTATTAAATGGGTATCACAGCACATGAAATCAAGGTTTTATAAAATTTTGATATTTCACACTGCAATGGGTTTCCTTTGATCTTTTCTCCCCATAACAGAGTTTAAAACTCTGTTTCCAGTTAGGAAGATTTCCCTCCTCTGTTTGAGAGGCAATCAGTTAGGATTGAATATATATGTATGCATATTAATATTTTTTCTGTATGTGATTTACACACATACGTACATCACATGGACCTCACCGCAGTAGCCGAAATAGTACAATATGTAATTCAGCCTCCTCCCTTCAGTGTCTATACTTTGTAAACCGGGCATGTTCTTGATTCTTAGACAGATAACAGTGCAAGAAAACAAAAGTAAATAAACAGATTCAAATCTCTGGCCATCAGAAAAACATCTTCATTTTGCTTTTCTTAGTATGCAAACACCAGCAAGTCAGTCTCACTACTGTAACTCAGCGTACAGAACCACTGGAGGCAGTGGAGTATTAACAATTTATGCTACTAACCACTTTTTTTTTTAGTAAAAGTCAGTTGACCAAATGACTGATGTTTGGATTTTATTTTCAATATCCAAAAGCCAGTTATTTATAGGATGAATTTACAATTGCCTGCCTTCCTTAATAACCAAAACATTTCTCATGCAAGCGAGCCTAGAGCTCACCTAAGAAGTTGGGATAAAGATGATCTATGTTGTCCACAACATAGTTGCACTTGGGACATCTGTTATTGTCCTCCAAGCTCTGGTGAATACATTTATAGCTGTTCAAAAACATAAAAAACAAGAAACAAAACAAGTGAGCAAACATGAAGGAACAAAACATAAGCACACGATAAATAATATCAATCTTAGATAATGTGTACTTTGTGTTGCCAGCTAACAGCTGCATTGCCAAGTTCTTACAGTGGAGTCAAAATGTTCCAATATTAACTCAGAGCGTGCTACAGCAGAAAGACAGCAAAGTTTCTTGGCAAGGATTACAAAAGGTATTTAAGTACTTCACTCTTATTTCCCTGAGGATTGTGGCAACGTGAATACTTCAGAATGCCCCTCTTCCACAGGTAGAGCTAACAAACAGACCATATTATTCAGAAGCAATTCTTCTAGATTAGCCAAATACTTATCAAGCAGCATTAAAAACTATCGCCCATTTTGGGTAATTGAGCACAGAAGAAATACCTTCAACTTCTTACATTTCCCCCCACCCCCTGGCTGTTGTTCTTACCAGAATTGACTTCAGAGGTGCTCTCTGTTGAGCTGTTAGCTATTTGAGGGACAGAGTAACTACAAGATGCAGTTTAGCATCAAGTTTAAGCATCTCACTAAGAACCTAGCTTCATGTTGACTGCTGTAAAGACATCATGTGACAACATTGTTCTGTTCTTTCTAAATAAAAATATTCAAATTCTTCTCATCTTGGATTTTTAAAAAAGTTACAGATCACAGGGATAAAGTGTTACTATAGAGGGCTCAAAATCAGCTGTCATTTTACCTGTTGCATGTCAAAACATTTCTGAAAGTTAACTGAACCTGCTGCTTGAGGAAGTGCTTTATGCTACTAAAATATTACTTCTTGTAAAACATAGGCAATTTATTTCTTGTTAACACCTTAAGAATATAATGTACGTGGGACATTAAATATCATGGTTCAACATTTATTCCGATCCTTAGTTGAGAGCAGGAGCAGCACATAGTTCCACACCTGCCCCTGGAGGGTTCTTTTACTTCTTCATGAAACATTTGCTCCCTGTGACAGCCAGAGATAACGCACTGAAAAATAAGGGAACCTTGGGCCAATTCAATAGAACAGAAACAAACCTGAAGCATATCCTCTCTTAAATAGTTTGAGAGAATTGCAATAGACAATATGCAAGCCACTTCAAACTGTATTTGGTCTTGCACAAAGGCAAGGAGGACCTCCCAACTCCAACAGTCACTCCCATGACTTCTACAGAGATGGGACCCATTGCTTTAGGTGGTAACAGACATCTTCTACTTCCAATAGAGATAAGTTGACAGACTGTTCTGACTCTGGGTACCAGGTGCTACTAGCAGTTTATGACCATTTTATATCTTTACAGAGGAAATATAATAGCACAATATTTTTGTTTTAAACACTAAGATGACTTTTTTTAAAATCTAACTGGTACCCTTCTTTTAAAATTGTATTTCAACCTCTTTCTCCAGTGCAGGGACAGAAGACAGAAAAGTTACAAAAAACTCTGAACGAAAGGGATTCACAGCAACATCAGTCCTCACATGCTGTAAGACATGGGACATCTTACGCAATACAAAAAAAAAAAAATCTTACCAGAAGCTGTGTCCACATTTTGTCATGTAGGCTTCTTCAATCATATCAAAACAGATAGGGCTGAAAACAAAACAAAAACAACAACAAAAAAAGTCACAACAATGTCTTTTTATGTTAAAAAAGGAAGTTATTATTAATTTAAAGCAGCCACCTCACCACACTTAGGTAGTATTTTCTATTTGTAAAATGAAAGAGGACACAAGCACAACAGCAACCAGGCAGTATAAAGATCAAAAGGGCAATCAACAGTTCTTTGTACTCAGAATGATACTGCAGTTTGCTACAATTAGCAACCAGTAAGTGTTCACTCTTAAAGCTTTCAACAGCTGCAAACCACCCAAACAAAGCCAGAATATCTTCAACAATCAAGGCTGCAGAAGAACCTCCTAACCATCTGTGCTAGGTCTCAAAGAGAATGTAAAAAACCCTGTTTTTTTACGTGAACAGACATACAGTATTTATAAGTGACACCAAAATTAGTTTATCTTTACTTTTTTTTCAGCCAATAGCTATCTATGATTAAAAAAAGTGATGCAAAGAGGCAGCGCAGAACAGAAATAGTAATGATGTCATGAGAACAAGAATTAATAAGCAGGAGGAGAAAGAAGGTGCCAACGAGGGGGCGTGCCTACAGAGCACTGCCAGGGAGCAGGCTGGCTGCTGAAGAACATGATGAAGGTATGGTGCAACCAAAAGAAGGTACCAACAGTCAAGCACTGTGTTACAAAGTCAAAGACGACAGGAAAGGTAGAATATGGGACTGTTCATAAGGAAGACAGAGGAAAGCAAATGGAAACAAGGACTTTAGTTTCTTCCAAGACTACTTAGTGACCCAAGTGCAGCCAGCTCTCTGGGAAGGATCACCAAGGACCAAGCAAGGAGGTGAAAAGAAGGATGTGCAAGCAAGTAGTGCTCCACAGGAACCTGAGCAAGACAAAAGACATAGAAATTCAGTGAGATGGGTAGTGGAAGAAATCTGTCTCAATATCAAGTGGCTGTGACATGTTTGAAATGAAAATGAAACACAAATGAAAGCAGGAGAGATGCATCTTACTTCCAGTGACTCCTACAGCTGCTATCCCTGATAGCTGGTAAGATATGCTGCTACATACATACTCATCTTCAGGTCTTGGCCAGCTATCCAGTGAGATGCTGTGGATAGCAACATCACAGTTCTGCATGTAACACATGTATCAGCTGTGTCACAAGCTTCACCTTGCTTTCAAGCCCTTACAGAGATCCAAATGCTCCCCTCTCACTCCCACAAGTCCACACCAAGTTCAGAGAGGTTTTCACCAGCATTTGTTTTCTTCAGAAACAGCCTGCTCCCACCTTCTGCCAACAAGGCAGCTCCCACACAATGAGCTGTTAATAAACTGTTATCAACTTTTGAAAAGCATGATTTTTTTTTTTTAATCCAAGATCAAAACCCCAGATCTTAGACTGAAATAAGCAATGCTTGGCTGAGCAGGGGAGAAGAGCACCTCAATTTCTCTGCTTGTTAGCGCTCCAAAGTCATTCCTCCTTTCTGTCATCCATTTTAGAGGGTACTAACGTTTGTTACCCCATGAGGCATTTAAAAATAGGAAGGAGGAAGCATCTCAAATAAATACTAATTTTTAAGCCCATAGAGGGGGGAAGCTGTGGACCCTGCCAGTACAATCCCCCTCCAAATGACCAAACTGGAAAACATGGATGCCTTGAAAGATTTGTCCAACCTCACACACAAACCAGGTGGTCTTAAGTTTTCCACCAAATCGTCTGCATAAACACAACATAAAGGCAAACAAATCAAACCAGAATGCTACTCTCTGAACCAACTGAACCACCATTTCTGTTCCTCAAAATAAGCCTCCAAAATAATTAACACACACTTGTCCCTCTTCCACCCTGACAGACCCTTCTCTGCACATAATTTGTCTTGAATTCCTGAAGTTGATGCTACTCAAGTCCCTGTTTCCAAGTTAGAAGTTTAGTTTCAAGGCCCTGTTTAGTCAGAATAAATTATGAGCCAATAAGGGTGGGTTAATAAATAAGAATTATGCATCTGTGCATTCTATTAGCCGGCTTTTTTAAAAAAAAAAAAAAAAAAAGAAAGTCAAAGACTTATGGTTATATGAGTGTTTGAGGCTGGTTTCTCCCCACTGGTGATGAGCAGCTTAACTTCTTCACCGTCTTCTAGTCGTGCTGTATAACATAGTCCCACTCTCTGTATCATGCTAAAAACTGCTATTCCCCACAGCACCAGATGTGATTTTTCCAGCATGTTCCTAATACCTTGCCTCAAAAAAGTGCAGCAATCAACAAGGCTGTAATGCTTCCCCATCTGCAATAGGACATCACAAATTAGAGCTAAAAAGAGAAAGATTACCTCTAACACAACAGTCACCCAAGGCCACTGTTCCTAAACTTATTCTTCTTCATACCAGTTTGATTGGAGAAGTGACAGAGCCAAAATAGTTGAGAAAAAGCAATCAGAGCCAGCAAACATAGCCATTCAGTGCCAGGGTCATGGTTAACAGAGCTTGAAGTTTCCATTAAGAACTGTTCACCAATATACAAGTGCAAACTGGATTGATGTCTTCTAATGCTTCCTGAAGCCAAGCTGGCTGTAACACATGAAAGTTGCTATGCACCAGTTGTTTTAAATTAATCTAACACAGAGATAAGGTTAAGAAAGTTGTGGAGTGATGGGGAATTGAGACATACTATGGCTTATAGTATACACTGAAATTGAGAAGCATGGGTATGGTGAAATCAAGGCTTCTCTGCATGAGATAGCTCCTATTCTCTATTTGCCTTAAGCAGTATAGCTAGGATGCAAATTACTTCAGTGTTGTGGATTAGGCTGGATTGGCCACTGGGCAGAACAACAGATACTCTACCTCTCCCCAAAGAGACACAGGAGAGAGAGAAAGACTTATGAGTTTAGAAGGAAAGCTACTTTAATGAAATATTAATAATAAAGCAAAAAGGAAATAGTGAAATACATTCAAAACCATATCAAGCTCCCAGGATGACAATCATGTCACTGGCAGGCACTGGGGAAGTCCCAGACTGGACTCAGTGACATACAGGAACTGGATTCCAGATCTAGATTCAGGACTGGGATCAAAGGCAGACGAACAGAGTCCTCCTCAAATGCTGATTGTTTGATCCCTCAGCTTTTATACTGAGCATGAGGCAGATGGGATGGAATACCCTGTCGGTTGGTTTTGGGTCACCTGTCCTGTCTGCTCCTCCCCACAGGTGGGACCCCTCTATGCTTTTCCACTTCCGACCTTCCTATGGGGCAAATAAAGTTAGCTGGCCTTGGGTGTTACAGCAGTAACTATAAGCAAGAGCCTCTCTGCATACCATTGCTTGGCATCAACTATAAACATAGGTCTTATCACTCAGAGTGCAGAGTTTCTGGAAAATATGCTGTTAATTTCAGTAGTTAGAAGAGGCTTAGCTATAAAGTAAAGTTACTGAACAGAAAACTGGTTCTGTTTTACCTCAAACCAGGACATTCACCAAGCCAAAAATGTCACTGTTCTTTACCAGATATTGATGCCTTATTTACTAAACAGGTTTCTATCCAGCACTGCAAAGGTTTACCATTCTTTCTCTACCAGGTAGACCTCGAATATTTTTAAAATAATTTTAATCAAGTTTATGTCTAAGTTTTGCCAGCTGTTTATAAGGCATCTCTCAAGAGTGCTACTGTCACGCCACTGCTATCCAAACACCTGGCTGAAGTGGTCACTATAAACTTTAAACACGTTTCAAATTCTCTTCTGCTCCAGAGGAAACAAGATCCATTACAGTTTCTCCCTTTTATTCCACTCCTCTTTGGTCTAAGTGGAGAGCAGGACTTGCTGCAGGCTCTGTCCTTCACGTGGAAGGTGGTCAGGTTAAAGATCACTGCCATTACTATCTACTCAATATGAAGCGCCAATATAACAATAGATTATAAAGCCATCATTGTACATGGTATGTAAACAGCTCGCTGTGTTTTTTATTTGTGACCTCCAGGGTTAGTTTGCAGTATTCCTAACTAAAGGAGTTTGCCAGATTACAAATGTGAACAACTACACTCTGCCCATGCCTGGCATTAACAGGTAACCACCTGAGGAAAGGACTGTTTTTAAAAACCCATGAACCTGTAAGTCCACCTTTAAACGTGGCACACAGCTCTTCCCACACCTGAGTTTGTTAGGTGTACCTCTCCAGGTCAGTATGCAACACCCCCTCTTCCATATGTTCTTATTTATGCCAGAGCTCAGAAACAAGTACCGGTATGAAGAGGCCGCTGAAGAGAGCCTACAGTAAGATCCCCTCTGTCCAGGGAGCAAAGCAGATAGTAACTGGTTTTAAAGAGGGTTAGTCAACCACTATTTGGGAGAGTTAATGTAAGGCCTGGGAAAACCATACGCAATTACACTGCTGGACAGAAGAAAATAGTCTGATTAGGGGATTCCCTCTCAGGTACTCTCCAGGCCACTGGGAACATGCCTGGCTGCAAGAGCAGCACAAACTCTACCTTTAACTTCTACATCCTGCACTAACAGACACAAAGTTTCCCTTTGTGTAATAAAGTTGTCCAGTAAGTCAGGCCTATTTCCCCTTCTGACTAGAGTTACACATTTCCAGGCAAAAGCTGATACATACCAAAACCGGTACACTCCTGCAAACTCCTCAGAGTACATTTGCTAAACATTTCACAACCCAGACTAACAATGTATGCCAACGTTTACATTAAAGCCTAGGCTTGACATTGCTGAGATAGCACTTTCAGAAGACAGGCAGGGAGATTGCACACATTAACACCCTTTACGGGATTTCCACTTGCACCTTGATGTTTGAAACTCACACAAACTTCTTTACTCTTTCCCACCTTCAGTCTGGTACAGGCAGAATCTACCACTGAGTTTACAGCTGTAGCTAACTGCTAGCAACTCACAGCTCATGTTCAGGAAAACTATCAAGTGTTCCCTGCATCTGGTAGCATCTTGAACATGTCCTTACAGAGGGAAAAAAAACAACAAACAACGGCATATGGAAAACTTCTGCTTCCCAGACTGAGACATCCAAAACTTGTTTAAATCAATTCTTTAAACCTACACACACATACACACCTGTCTTCTTGGACATTGCTCAAAATTCCAGAGTTGCCCAGTTGACTGTATTGCTAACTCAAAAAGAGAGGAATACTATCATTTGAAGCTAGTGTCAATGTAAGCAAGAGAAAGCCCTACAGCCCACAGAAATACACAGCAGTTAAGAACCCAGGTAGGTTAACTATAATCATTGCCTGCTCTTAAAGCTTCTGACCTGCCGTTCAATATGCCCAATGTGGCTCTTGTAAATACCACCCTCACTTTATGCAGCCAGCAGCACTCCTCAATGAGGAGAAAACAGCTAATTATATGCTGTCCTTGAAGCATGCACAGTACTTACCAGCAGGAAAAAAAGAATCAAGAAACTCAGCTTTTTGAACCATCTTAAAATTCTTCAACTGGCCTACAAACTTGTCATGGGTGTCATTTCCCTTCAAACACCCTAACTTCTATGACAGACAACAAAATGGGAAGTGACAGCTGACTAGAAAGTGACTGGGAGCGATGGTTGCAGATCACTACTGCCAGAGTATAACCATAGAGGGAACAGAAGGGCACGGGCATTTGCAATGAAGTTATCCCCTGTGACCAACAGCAACATAGCTCTTTCCCCCACCAAGTGCCCTAAAATCCACCTAACATGGCCTAGAGCCTTCAGCTAGAACAGGACATCAGCTGATTACAGCTGTGCTCTCATCCCAATTCTGCTACTGAGCAAATGACTACCTATAGTAATCAGTAATAATAAAAGAAATACTGTTTATTACTAGCAAGAAGTAGTTACTGTTTTTTCTGTCACTAACTTTTTAGTAGCTTCAGGTTCTCACTTCAATAGCAAGGATATTTCCTATCTACTCTGTTAGACAGTTTACAAAGCTGTAAAATCAAGTCTATAGGTTTTTGAGAGAATGCCTGTTCTGTGGAGATGCCAAACATCCAACCCTCACCTGTAAGTCAGAGCTGTCAGCCAAAGTCATCTTTGAAGAGCTGTGGTCCATTTCTCTTCCCCCTTTTTTCGCCCCCTTTCTCTCTGATACATGACTTTCCTACAAGTTAAGCTTCTTTCCAGTACCTTTCACTGTTTCGCTCAGATGTAAACACTTACCCGTACTTTCTGTTCTCACATTTTATCACATCCAACCAGCAATAAAAATTAAACCTACTCCTTATGTTAGGAGGTTTGAAACCCACTACCAATAGGCCGTCTTTAAACTGCAAATTACCAACAGTTCTCAAACCACACATAGTAGTGGGCCATGGCCTTCCACTTCTGCTGAAAGCATATTTCCAGCTATGAGTTGCAGCTTTGGCCGAACATCAGAAGGACAGCACCTGAACAGCTTCAAGAAAAATCTTTATCCCATCATCGCTGAAATTTCACACTCATCTGGTTTTAGGTGCCAGACTGACACAAACCTTATTGCTGGTTCAAACTAGACAACCTTTCCCAGCAAGGGAGGCAAACCCACGCCAGCTTTACTGGATCTATCAACCACGACGAGACTCCTCAGATCCCCATCCACAGGAGCACAAAATCCTCTCCTGGCTTCTCTTCCAGAGGTCAGAACAGGGCAGTACGAGGGCTCCAGCGGGGTCATCTCACCTACTGGAGGCCAGAGCCCCTCAGGCCCCTGCTGAGGCTACACCACCCAGGAAAACAGGACATTTGCTTGCGATGTCAACATGTTATGAGGAAATACCTCGCATTGCGGGTCCTTTCCGATAAGTTGGGCTGTTCTGGAGCGTTGCCAAGGAGGAACCTGCTGGGAATAACCTGATTTTGCTTGAAAACAGAGAGTGAAAGCAACGCTATTACACAGGGCCAAAAAGCAAACAGATAGCCACAAGGGAAGAGGGGGGACACCCCAAAACCATAACCCCTTGAGGGGCCATTAGATATACAAACGCCTCTTTCCCCCTCAGAGAGCCCCTGAGGTACCGCTGCCGACTGCTCCGTCCTCCCGCCGGTATTTTACATCCCCCCCCTCGGGCTTTCCGCCGGCATGGCGGCGCCCCGGCTTGCCCTCCGCGGGGGGCACTATCGCGATATATCGCACTCACCAAACAAAATCGTTGCTCTTGTCCTCGTAGGAGTTGGTGAGCCCGTTGCAAAGCGGGGTGAGCAGCGGCCTCTTCCTGCTGCCGCCGCCGCCCGCGCCGCTACCACCGCTTCCCGCGGAGGAGCCGCCGCCGCCGGGCCG
>VZSZ01007841.1:1004788-1030327 GCA_013398815.1 Ibidorhyncha struthersii
CCCCCCCCCCAGTGAAGGCCACACGGGGCCAACCCTGCTCTCGCTGTGAGCATGGAGGCATTCCCCCCTGACACAACAGCTCCATCAGAGTGTGGCAGCGCTGAGGAGGAAGGCCGCCAGGCTCTCCCCCGGAGACCGTCCCAGGCCACTCAGCCCCTCAGCGCCGTAGAGGGGGTCCCATGAAGGCGCAGGGCTGATCTGTGTCTCACAGAGTGCTCTCGCCTGCAGTAATCACTGTAGATGTGTACCCTGAAGAGCAGCTCTACGCCTGCTCAGCTTTACCCTGAGTTCAGAATGCCATCCAGCCCCACAGAAAGGCGTCCAGTAATAGGTTAACAGTCTTTGCCGGGCTTGGGCTGCCTGGGCAGATGGGAATCCCACTAACCAGGCCCACAGGGTGTTCCCATTTCCCTGCAGTAGCCCATGGATTTACGGAAGCAAGGGCAGACAGCGTTCTGCATAAGATAATGAGTAAAGTGGTGATAAACGATACTCCAAAGTGTAACTTGGGTGTTAAGGGAAATGCTGCCCCCAGACCCAGACTTTTGCAAGCCAAACTAAAGGGTTCATGAAACACAGCACTCGCCAACTTTTCAGCTTGGCCAGAAGTACTGCAGAGGAACCTGTCTCTTTCATTTCTCTTCCAACAACCTATAGAAACGTATTGCCTGTGTTGAGTAACTGTATTGTCTGCAGTCAGTTTTACCTGTCTAGGGTTGAAGAGGCAGCTGGTGAAACTCGAGGGCATTCCCTGAGGATGGTAATCCTAAACCCAGGTATGGGAAAACGCCCAAAGAGATCAGGTCTGCAGCACTCCTCCCAGTACAGACAGCAGAGTGAGCCTTCAGCAGGCTGTGAAACCAGTATAAGAGCTGGTAAAACTGGTCTGAGAGAAAAAAAGGTGGCTTCAGGTAGGCAGTGTTGGTCAGGAGACCTCTCCGGCGTGCAGCAGGGTGGCAGGGACACCTGATCACAAATGTCCCACAGGGAACTGTCCTGGTTTGAGTGACACAGGACTAATTTCTCTTTTAATACTTGGGAAGACTGCACTTTTAGAAGACTCTAGTGTCTGAATTTGTGAAAATATTTACTTTATAGCTAGCTATGGTGTGTGGGTTTCAAGGTCTCAGTGTTTTTGAGCTTGCCAGGTACAGGGATGAGGAGGAGTGAGACCCGGGCACTTGACCCAAGCTGGCCAACAGGATTATTTCTTGTTGTCAACATCACATTCAATATAAATTAGGAAGTTTGCTGTGAAGTCCTCTCTATCCACTGATAGCTGCCATCGTGAGAACTTCTTGCCCCAGTGCTGGACAACTGAGGCCTTCCTGTCCTTCCAAAGCTGTAGCACTTGCAGGGTCTGACATTTACTGTCCACTGCTGGGAGAGCACAGCTTCCTACTGATATAATTGGCTGAGTATAATCTTTGCATATTCTGTATTCGTATCAGGATCAATATTGGTTCTTTAGTGCTATTAATGTTAATTATCTAATCTTATTCTATTAAATCTGTTTATATTTCAACTCACGGGTTTCCTTTTTTTTTCCTGATTTCCCTTCCCGGGTGGGGAGGGGTCATCAGGTGATAGAATGATTGTCTAAACGATAATAAATTGTTATGGCTTCCTCAAACCATAACAGGGAACACAGCAAAACACAGCTCTAGATTTACGCTGAAGGTGCTGCTGCACTTGGAGGGCTGTGGAGTGATCCTCCTGACCTCCTCTCTCGACTGTGCTTGAATATCATTGGGTATTTGCTTCTGTGTATTTACCCCTAATGTTGAAAAAAAAAAACCCAAGACAGTCAACAAAACCCGAACTCTCTGTCTGAGGAATGTTAGTGTGGAAATGTAGAAGGGTACAAGCCAGGAAATTCAAAGGCAGCTTCTCTCTGAGATCCAGGTCTTACCTTAAAATCTGACATCTGCCATTAAAGTCACTCCCATGATTTAACTCTTTGTTGCTGTTATTTAAAAGTTTCCTTTCGATAGTTTTTGCAGTTCTTTTGGGGGTTTTGTGGGTTGGTTGGTTTTTTTAAGCCATTGTGTTCCCTGCTTTCTATAAATAGCCTTCTGACTGGCAGGTCTCAGGACTAACTCCATAAAGACACTGAAACACATCGATTCCCCCCGTTTCCAGTAGGAGCAAAAGAGAAGAGCCTAAATACTTTTCTTTGAAACTGACTCTTGGTGCCTGTATTGCATCATATTTCCTATTGCTAAGAGAAAGGAGAACCTAATTTCCTTGTTTTCCAGAGGGACCAAAAGCTTTATGAATGAGTGTCTGCTTTTAGGTTTCTAAGGAAAAAACAAAGTAGTAGTAAGCAGTAGTATTGGCAATAGCATGCCTGCGTGCTTTATGCCCACTGAAATACTGGCCAGTCCTTGAAAAGTCTTGCTATCCTTGGATGCCGTTATTGGCTGTGCTCCAGGGAGGCAAAAAAGACACAGGTAAAAGCTGTTAAAGATCAAATATATGCTCACTTATGCCTGTATGTAACTGGCCTTCACAACACCACCTCCATCCATAGGCCTGGCACTGAGTGTGGCACCCAGCACCTTCAGCACTGGAAGACCTACTCCTACATGAGCTTTAGGATATCATTACAAGCTCTTGGAGGCCCTTGAAGTGAAGACCTTCTCTTCACTGCCCTGATGAATACTGAACAGCCTCTGGCTTCTGGAGACATTTCTTTCCTGGGGTTACCTTGCATTACCAGTTCCAAGATCAATGTATGCAGCCTAAGGGAAGATTAGGTGCTACTTCCCAGAGATACCTGTGTATTGTAGTGGGATAAAGGACATGGATAAAGTCTCCTGGTTTTAAAGTTCACTGCAGCTGGAGCAGTGGTGCATCAGTTATCTTCGAGTCCCTGTGAGCACAAAATGAGCTCTAAAAATTAATTTGCTACTGTCCAAGTATTGACAATGCTGTTATTAGACTCAGTGGCAGGGTTACAAGAGTGAAACACGACAGATCGGCTGTAAGAGGTTTTTCTCTGTTTCCTCCAGCCAACAGCATGCCAAATATCTGCACTGCCTCGGGGCTGGGATCCCTTATTGAAGCACAACTGCTGGGTTCAGGACAGAGGGCAGAGTCCTGGTGTGTGTATGCCTGCACCCTCGTGTAGCACACTCTTCCTGGGGTTCTGTTCAGGTTCAAACCTGCCCCCAAAGGATTGATTGTGTTTCCTCATTTAATCTGGGTATTACCCTTATATCTCCTCTTAAAGGAGACATTATGCCTCTCTGCCTTTGAAGGTATGTGGAGCACAGCAAGGCAAGTACCTCCTACCTATCCAGTAAACACGACCTGTTCCTGACTGGCCTGAAACTTATGCTGAAAAAAAATCAGTTACTCTGGGATAAGCTGCCTCCAGATATAGAACTCGGAGATTACTTTATACAATGAAACTGGTGTTTATGACAGATGTACATTTTGGAATACTGTCTGTAGGAATCTGCTCCTACTTTTCTGTATTTCCAGCCTCCAAAGCCACTCGCTCACCATGTCCTAAATGGTGAAGTACCAGTTCTGATGTTGTGCAAGGAGGGATGCTGCACTAACCCTGACATTAAAGGAAGGAGCAGACAAGTACTGTCTATGGATGAATAAACCTTAATAGCAATATAGGTTCTGCTCTTCTGGGTACATAAATCCTACTTATTGTTAAGTCCCAAGTTTGTGATTTTTATGACTGCAGCTCCATTTACCTGTGCAACAGGCAGCTGTGGCTGTGATGCTCAGTGGTAGCACAGCCGCAGAAATCATTAAGGACGCTCTGCATGGATCACCATGCAGGGACGCTGAGACTTCCACGCAGAGCGGCGCGTGGGCCAGATGTTTGGGGGAAGTGACAGTCACCTCCCAGGCTCTGGTCCTGACTGCAGGTGACTCATTTGGAAAATTACTTCTTTTTCCCTTTCTCAGCCTGTTGCTCCCACCTGATTTCTACTGGGTCCATTAGTTGATTCAGGAGCGCAGCAACCCCTGCTAGGAACTGCCACCCTGGCTTGGGAATTGCTGCTCCAGAGGTCATTGAAGAGCTTTATTAATAATCATTGCATTAACCTCCCAGCTAGCCAGTGACAGAAATGCCATTTCTCCCATTTTATAACCGAGAAAAATGAAGCATAGACAGATTCATCACATGGTTACAGAGTCAGTGGGAACTTTTAATGCTCCATAAATCTGAAAATTAGGCTGTCAGCACCTTCTTCTAAAGCTAACCTGCAGCAAAGCTATCCAAGAGACCCACTTCCTACCCATCAGGTACACTCCTTCCCCAGTTTACTAGTAGAAATCTGAATTTCAGTTCTCTCTGAATTTCAATTCCTGCAATCAGACACAGAGATGAGGGGATCTGGAGGGCATGGTCAGACTGGGGAAGAGAGCTCAGTGCTCCCTGCCCACAGCAGACATCTCTGCAGGGCAGCAGTACCCACTTGGTGGCTGCACAGGGGAAAGCCACCAAGGAAGGGGCCTGATGCACTCAACAACCGTGTTTTGACAGAAGGGTAGGAACTAATTGCTGTTATAGCTAGCTACTCAGGTACGTGTCTGGTCATCACCTGAAAATTGACTATGAAAGAATATTTGGTTATATACAATTTAGGTTAACTTAGACCGCTTGGGATATGAGGACAGCAGGAACTGTGGGGGACCGGGTTGGTTGGTTGTATTTTTAATTTCTTTTCTAGTTCAATAGTGCAGAAGCAAGTAGTGCTAGGAGGAAGGATGCTTAGTGACACCTATTATAGGTAAGATTATACAGAGTTATTAAAATTTTTTTTTTCAATGCTTTATAACAACACCTTTGCCACTCGCAGATGGAATTTTATGCATCAGCCTCAGGCTACTTCCAAGCTGGCATAGAGATTTTGAGCAAAAATAGTTTAACCATTTTCAGAAATGAAGAATCAGCAAAATAAAATATTAACATTTACTACTGTGTTTAAAAAGCTCTGACTCTTTAAAGCAAAAAAAAAAAAAGGCTATCTCGGAGAAGTGTCATCTTTATACTGCAAACTACATCATTCAGGTCTTCTGAAGAGACATTTGACTTGACTGAACTAAAATGAGGTTAAAATTATTTGGTGATTCTTCTGTAATACTGAAATACTGTCTCCAAAGTTTCCAGGTGCTACAGACCTGAAGGGAAATGCATGTGCAACTGCTGTTTCAAGGTGTGTGCGCTGAGGCAAAGCTACAGAGGAGCCTGACTTCATTTCTGACCTACACAAGCAGAAATACCTGATTCACTGCTCAGAATTATGAAATTCCCTTACAAGGGGAAGAGAAAGATACCATCTTGTTATTAAACACCACACTGTAATGCTTGTGCCCGCAGGTAGAGTGAAGGTTCCCTTGTGGCACGTCCTTTCACTCTGAGAGTCTTTGACCTTGTATTAAAAGATTGAGCTTACTAGGCACATATTAACTAAACCCTCCACTCAGCGTAAACAGGGCTAAAGACGGTTTCTATCTTACACAGGCTTGGCCCACCCTCGGTTTGTGCAACCCCATGTCCACCTAAGGATGCTGCAGCACTGCCAAAGCTCGCTGGTTCTTGTGCAGTGCAGTGGCAAGGCTCAGCCATTCCTTACCCACTGTACCTGCTCCTAAATCTGGCCAAACTCAGCCTCTGCTGTCACCTCCGCTCTAGGCTAATACACCATGCCTAAATACATCCATGATCAGATTCATTCCTTGTGTAACCGCACTAATGATTTTAATAAAGATGATTTGGGCATCTCTGTCCAGGGTGATTTCTTTCCCACAAAATATGACTGACAATGATGTAGTTTATGTGCCCTTATAGTATGGAGCAGGTCTATTTAGTGGCTTGCAATTGGTTATTTTGAGCATTAGCACGTGCTGCTATCTCCTGTGAACTCCCTCCATTATGTTATGGACAGCAAAAGCCATCTGTCTTCAGTGTCCACCTGTTAGGATTTACTGCATGGCTTGCAAGAGTTGATGTTTTCTTGCAGCCCCGGCTGTCTAGATCTGGTGTTTGCCTGAGCCATGTTGCTCTGCGGCAATTTTAGGGAAGTGGGTGCCTGGCCTGTGTGGTTATAGGGGCAGACTGGAAAAAGTGAGCTGTAAGAATTAAAAAAATCAGGAAGTGAAACACGTATAGAGAGATCTATTTCAAATGTCAGTATTTTCAAGCCTGTTGAATGACCATATTAGGGTTGACCAACCTGAATATTTTCCAGTCCACTTTCACTCACTGGAGTTGGTTCTTCTGGTGCAGACCAATGGATTTAGAAAAATTTACCCTTCCAGAGAAGGCAGCTTCCAGCGAGGGCATTTCAAGGTGGGATCCACTGAACTAATGATAGGAAATTTCACGCTGTCCTGTTGCCTCTGCCAGGTATGAACTCTGCCCGCACAGGTGAGTCTTTCCATCTAGCCCATGTGCTATTCTTCATTGCCCAAATCAAACCTGTGCTCGGCACAAAGAAACATCTGGTGCTTCTCCTCCTGCAAGTAGGAAGGAAAATGATATCTCTGCTGGTTATCTGGTGAGAAAAATTATCCTAAGGCCTTTGGAGTTGGCAAATAAAAGTGGCTGTCTGAACCAACCCAAAGATCTGTACACATTTGCCCGTGTTTGAGCTGATGGGTACGCACCACTCCTGCCCTCTGCTCACTGCTTTGACTGACTGGAGTGAGCTCTGCTCTCCTGCATCACCTCTGTCACCTGCAGCCCAGGATGACCCATGGTGATGCTGCCTTGTGGCTCACAGGCCAAATACAATATAGATGTGCCGTCATTAAAAAAGACATAAAGTTGTGCCTGTTCTCATCCCTCTCTGCACACATGGCCAGAGAAACACAGTGTGATGCTCAGGCTGAACGACAGTGACTACACGCAAAACGCAGCACCTAAAGCCCTCATCACCCTTGGCCCTCACCCACCGACCTACATGGCCAACACCTTAACCCAGACAGATCTCTTTTATTTTTACTGCCCCCTATAAATTTCTTTTTCCCCAGGTCCAACCCTGGAGTCCCCAGATACATGCATGGATCACCCTCTCCTGGTTGTGCAACCTCCGTGCTCGTATGGCTGCTTTTCTTCTCCTTCAGTCTGAAACATGGGAGAAAGGTTGGCAGGTGTCAAATCCTCTGTCTGCCCCCATATGAATTTGGAGGGGAGCAAAGTCCTTGCTTAGTGCCTGTTTCGGAAGCAGATTTCTGTGAAATCAAGGGGCCAACAGCTGTCACTGTGGAGGTGTGCCCCGGGGTCTGACCTTCAGCAGAGAAACAGGGAAGAGGCAGACAGAAGGTGTGGGGGCGAGAAAAGCTCTGCCTCTCTGTGCAGCATCATGCCAGCTGCCAGGACCCTGGGGGCACCAAAAAGCCTTGATTGCCCTGAGCAACCTCGCCTGGGACCTCCACCCACGCACTCTCTGGCCATTGGCCCAGGATCTGTATTTAAGGTCAGGCCTGGGCTTCTCCCCTTGCTTTGGATATAATGCAATAGTGCCTATCCTTAGGCCTGTCTGCTGGCTGGACCTGGTGCCTGTGCTGTAGGTAGCTGGTCTCCAGTCCTGCCTCATCTTCTGCTGCTCGTGGATGGACCTAGGACCTGACTCATTTGCTGTATATGGGAGTGTTGATGGACTCTGTTACCAGCACCCACCCCTGCCTGCTCTGTTCAGTCTGCACCCTTGCTGGTGAGTGCTGGGCTGTACTGGGGGCACCCTTGGCTCCTGGCTTGTCCCCTTGCATGAGGCAGCCTTCTACTCCCTGGCATTAGCAATTGCAGATATGGCTGGGCTCTGGCTGTTTCCCCTGCCTGCTTTCTCTTTGCTAAGCTGGGTGGATGGCAGGTCACAGGGATTAGTGCTGCAAGGACCACCCCAAAGAATCAGCTGCTGGGTTCAGGTAGGCTGGTAGATGGCTGGCAAAGTTGCTTGTTTTCCTTCATGTTCCCTAGTTCCTTTTTTTAAACTAGGGCTTAAAAAAATCATTTTGTGGCTTTGTTGTTCCTTCTGACCTGCTGCAACATTGCTGCACTGCCTTGCTTACCCTCTGCCAGCCTCTGTCCCTCCAGCCCTGCTTGATGTAGGGCACAACTTGGGATGCCATGGCCAAGGGGCTGCCTGGAGAAGCTGCCCGGAGAAGCTGCCCTTACTGGCTAAGCTTCAGCCCAGGAGCTGAGCATGCCTTCATGGCAGCAGCACTCTGAAATGCTTTATTAGGATTGGGGGAATCAGCTGGGGATCATAGAATCATAGAATTGTTGAGGTTGGAAGCGACCTTTAAGATCATCAAGTCCAACCATTAACCTAACCTGACAAAACCACTTCTAAAACAGATCCCCAAGTACCAATGTCTACCCTTTTTTTTTAAACATCTCCAGGGATGGCGAATCCACCACCTCCCTGGGCAGCCTATTCCAATGTTGGATAACCCTTTCAGTGGGAAAATTTTTCCTAATTTTAACCTAAACCTCGCCTGGCTTAACTTGAACCCATATGAGGAAACCCCCCCAGATGCCAGGGGAAAGAAAGGCTTTGGGAGAGACCTGCTGCTTCTCACTACCAGGGCTTACCATCAGAGGGCAAGCTCAGTCCAGGCGAAGATGCTCCATACCTGGTTACTGCAGCCGGCTGCTTCCCAGACCTATCTCTACCAGGGCGGCTGCTGCTGCCAGGTAATGATAAAGGAAAGTGAGGCGATTTACTGTCCCTCTCGCAGGGGACAAACCCAGCTTCTCATCTCCGCCTGCTGCCAGGAAGGACTCTGCTCCCCAGAGAGTAAATCTTGCTCTGCAGGAATGCCCCAGCCTGCAGCAGGGCCTAAGGATGATGCCATGCACTTCAAGTCAGATCAGTTTAATACAGAAAGCACCAGGTTTGTGCTTCAGCATCCCAAATGCAATATAATCTTCCCCACCTTCTCCTGCTCCAGCAGAAGTTGTATTTATGGCTGAGAATAAACTTTAGGCAGCATGTGGAAAAGTTGTGCTGGCTGCTGCTTGCTTTCTATCAAGCATATTGCTGCTCTCCAGAGCCACCAGTGGGTGTGGCTGCACAGCCCCAGCAAAACCAGTGGCATTAAGGTAACCTCTATGGGAGTGGTGCCCCTCAAGTGCTTCAGATGCATCCTAGAGGAGCAAACCGCTTTACACAACTGCAGCTCTGACCTCTCCCAGGAGCCCCATGTGCTGGTATGTGGTCCCTGCTGCCAGCCCAAGACCCTCCGTGTGAGGATTTACATCTTGCCAGCTCCCCCCTTTGCCTCTTCCAATGAATTTCATGCTTAATCCACACCCCCGTCATTGCCCAGAGTCTTCCTTTAAAAAGCCTGACGCTGGAGAGCTTTTCAGAGGGGAATAATGAACCAGACGCTTTCCCGGTGTCCCTCTTTGTTTTTACTGCCGTGGGTCTCCCCTGAGGACAGAGAGCCCTTTGTACTACATGGGGTCCCCTTACAAAAAGGGGGCTTGTGAACAGAGCATCCTCCCATTGGGTACCACATCAAACTGATTTTTTTTTTTTTCCACCTGCCCTCCTAGGCAATAGCCAGTGTAAAAGCCCTTTCTGCATGCAGGGGACTGAGCCAATAGCTTTAACCTTGGAGATGCATGATGCATTTATGTAGTATCCCTCAGTGCCATCCTGCTGCCCACCCTCTGTTTAGCTGAAGGGTAAATGAAGGGTTAACCTAGTTGTCATCTTCTCCCCTGCCTAGTTGGTATTTGGAGTGAAGCCACATTTCATTCTCTAGATGGCTGATAATTGAATAAACTCTGCATCTCGAGTGAATTTAAAACCAAGACAGGAGCTCTCCCCACCAGAAGTTGATATGTTTTCTCTAGCAGGGATTTTTGTCCGGAGTTAATGCTGCAGCTGCCTCTTCCAGGGGAGGAGGGCACGCTTGTGAGTTGTCAATTTTGCCTGATATGGGGCTTTAAATTTAGGTCTCTCTGTGCGTAAAGGAGATTCCTATTTCTGTTCCCTGCTCAGGGTGAAATCTAGGGCTACAACCTCAAATGGCCTTAAAATTGTTAAGCCTGAAGTAACTTGCTGATGGTTTGGTGTTGTCCAGGATCCTTGCCCGAGTAACACAGGGAAAGAAAGGCAGAGGGCTGCACACACTGCTTAGGTGCCTGACTCTGCTTAGATCATGGTTTGTATGGAAGAAAACAATGTGATGTAGCTAATTAACATCATGCTAATTAAATATCGGGTGCTCCTCATGTACCCATGCAATAAGTTACTCTTAGTTTCAGGTGGCAAATTCGCTTGCTGTCACTTAATATAAAGATACACCACGGACCTAAAGAAAGCTGTCTCCTGCAGAGTTGAGACTGGTGATTTATCGAGCTGTTTAAAATATATTTGCTTTGGTCCTTCTTTGTATTCACTTTTCACAGATATTCAAACAAATGCCTTTGAGTCTGGGAACCAGCAGCTTTTTGGCACGTGTTCATTTTGCAAACAGGGGCATTCACACCAGAAATGCAGTTCTAGGATTTCATAGCCACACGGTGGATAGACGGAGCTGCGCCATGCAATCTGTGCCCCATCAGAAATACCTGGCACAGCTCGTGTTTCAAACTTAACTGAGCAAAATAATTGCATGGAGCTGTTTACTGTCAATCTGCTGACTGCATGTTATTAATAGGAGAGATGGAGCGAATAATTAGGACTAATGACTAAATTAGAGAAAGTTGTCATCTACTTATGAATAGTTTGCAGAGAGAGGCAATGTTCAACAATTAAACTGATAGGCAAAAGTGATTCATTCCTCTTTGCAAACATGCTCTACATTATGCCAATACATAAACACCCACACCTGGCCTAATGTTGAGACTTCAGCTTCCCCCAGCCCCATTTTGGCACTCAAGCTGGTGTGACGTGATTGCCAGAGGTGCTGGGGATCCCCTGGCCCAATGAGCTTCCCTACCAGGCTTTGGAGCTGGTCATCTTTAGGAAAGCAGAAGCATCTATCTAAAGTCTAAATCATGGTCTGGGGATCATAGAATGGTTTGGGTTGGAAGGGACCTTTAAAGGTCACCTAATCTACTCCCCTGCCATGGTCAGGGACATCTTTCACTGGGCTGGGTTGCTCAAAGCCCCATCCAACCTGACCTTGAACACTTACAGAGGTGGGGCATTCACAACTTCTCTGGGCAACCTGTTCCAGTGTCTCACCACACTCTTTGTGAGAAATTTCTTCCTTATATCTACTCTAGATCTACCCTCTTTTAGTTTAAAGCTGTTACCCGTTGTCCTGTCACCACAGGCCCTGATAAAAAGTCTCCATTTTCTTACAAGCACCCTTTAGATATTGAAAGGCCTCAATAAATTCTCCCCTAAGCCTCTTCTTTTCTAGGCTGAACAACCCCAACTCTCTCAGCCTTTCTTCAGAGGAGAGGTGATACAGCCCTTAGGTTGTTTTGGTAACCCTCTAACAGGTCCATGTCTGTCTTCTACTGGGGGCCCCAGAGCCGGATGCAGGACTTTAGGTGGGGTCTCATGATAGTGGAGTAGAGGGGAAGCATCACCTCCCTGGACCTGCTGGTGATGCACCGAGGACACGATTGCCTTTCTGGGCTACAAGCACACATTACCAGCTCCTGTCTAATTTGTTACTCACTGGTCCACCCAGGTCCTCCTTGAGAGCAAGGCTGCTCTCAACCAGTTCATCTGAGTTTGGGCTCATGTTTTGGATGCTGACAATCAGTTTGTGGAGCTGAAAGAAACTTAATGTTTTCAGCTGCCTCAGAAACACTGAAAGCTTATTCTGTGAGTGTGGAAAAACTAGCCAGTATGGGGAGGCTGGGGAGCTGGGGCAGTTTCATCAAGAGCAAAGACAACTGAGGGGAGGGTACAGAAACAGGCTTCAAATACACCCAAAACTGCCAGAGAAGGAATAAACTATCCCTTGAGGAAAAGGCAAGGAGTGATTGGTCTAAACTGAAGCAAATGAGTTAGGAACACCGGAGGAAACCTCTTTCTGACAGGAAAAAGAGGTGAAGTGGTAGGAGATGTTGTTTTGGGGAGCCCCCTTTGCTGGCAGGAGGATCCAACCTTGCTGCTGAAGCACCTAACGGGGGAATGCCAAATGAGGTTTGCCCCATGAACTGGGATGCCCTGCTGGTTCCTCTCCTGCCCCTTCATTGAAGGTGCTTGGTCCTTCCTCATGCAGCAGCTGTGGAGGATAATGTGTGGCAATGGATCCTGGAGACAGGGATGTTTCGAAAGCAGGGGAGACTTGCAAAGGTACAGGTGGGCACCGAGGGGCAGGATTCACTTTAGGTAGCTTCAGCCATCCAAAAGCTAGTTGTTGCAGCAAGAACTATTGTCCAATATCCCTTGAGGGCCAGAGGACTGAATGAGCAACTGTCTGAGAGTGATTCATGACGTCTAAGCCAATTGCCTCAAATACCTGGGATAAATCAGCCTCTGGACTGAACTGTTGCTCATGTCTTCACTCATCAGAGAGGGAGTCTGGATTTGCTTGCTTTAGATAACCAAGCAAATCAACCAACCTTACAGATACCTTGTGTGAGATGAGATGAATTCAACCTGAGTGTTACAGGGATTTTCCATGGAACCACCCAGGTGAGGTCAGGTATCCAGGGGCCTGCTGAACCTGTGAAAATGCTTTCTAGACTGCTCCGGGCTGACCAATGTCCATACACTGACCCTCATGTGCACTTCCTTCTCCTCAACCACACTCTGTCCACAAACCCATTTTTGTTGATTCTGATTCTCACCAAGGCTGGGGAACTGCTGAAAAACTTCATCCCACAAAAGTTCTCTTCAAAAGTTTAAATCCATTTGTTTCAAGGCAGGAACTGTACTAGGGGCGCTTGCTATCCCAAGAACTGTTGAGCCAACTAATTTTCTAGTGGAAAATCCTGCCAGCGTGTTGAAGGCTGAGGGAATTCTGTGGAACACGTTCAGAAAGCAAATGATTGATTCATCATCGTCAGTGGTGGAGAACTGATTCCAGGAATTATGCTTGTGCCAAGCTGAAGCCTGTTGAAGCCAGGGAAAAGGCATCCTTGAATTCAGGTCATCAGTCAGTGTAGGGAAATGCACGGAGGCCCTGGTACAGGAAAGCTTAACTTCCAGTGCGTGCTCAAGCCTAACTAACCTCCGTTAACGTCAATGGAGATAAAATTAAATGTGAGGTCAAGATTTTGGATAAGGATGGTTTGTGGCCTGGAGGCTTACGTGGATGAGAAGGTCAGGCCAATGAGCCAGGGTGTTCGATATTGAGGAATCTAATCAAGGAGTTCCTGCGTAAGCCGCTGTGTGAATCAGGGAATAATTCGGAATAACAGACACATCTGAGTAATTCGTGACCTACTGGCAGACAATTCACGCAGACAGGCAACATCCATCAGTGATGTTATTACTTGCAGAGGTCTTCTTGGGAGGTTTATGGGTCTGCAGGTGGCTCCACCTGTGGGGGATTCATCGAGGGAGAAGCTGGGAGCAGCTGGCGTCACAGGGACACCCTGGCACATGTTGCTGCATGGGGGCAGAGCTAGTGCTTCACCCACCCAAAAGCCATGGTGCAATAGGTGCTTTGGGCAAAGGGGGACCTTCAGGTTTTCCAAACTGTCCTTGAGATGAAAGGGATTGATGTGAGGTGTGGTGGGCATTACTGTAGACCCTGTATCTCATCGCTGCTCTGTCACGCGCTGCCTGTGTAACCTTGTTTAGACCTGCTTTATAACCTACTTTCCCACCTGAAACATCAGTGCATGTCTCTGCTTTCAGATCCTGATGTGGTCTGTGAGATCCATCAACTATATTCTCAGTGTTCACCAACAGTCATCATGAAACAAACACCACAAATACAGAAAAAGGCTAGCTCGGAGCTCTAAAACTGGGAGTCAAAGTCTAAGACTCAAAATCTGGAGAAAACCAAGCTTCATCTCTGTTCATCACAAAACAACTAGTTTTCCAATAGCTCCCTCCAGTCACACATTGGCATGTGATAAAATTTCTGTCTTACGGCTTCAGCCTGGACACACACCTATGCTATAGCACTATAGCTGTATCTGTGATAGGGTTGTGGTTTGCTATGCTGTGTCTGAGATATTACATCATACAGGGAAATGTTTGAGCCAGACATCACCAAATTCCTGTTTGACAGTGAATTGGCAGTGCTTTTTGGGAGCTTCCTTTGGGTGCGGTGTACCTCCGTTTATTTCCATGGACCGGGTGACTCCAGGCAGTGCCAGGTGCTACAGAAGCAGGAGGTCCTTGTGCCCCTTGGGAGACGTGGTCCAGCAGTTTCACCTGGCTTGGAGACGTGAAGGGGAGAGGGAGGCCCCAAGCTGTTGGCAGATGGGGTAGGAAGTGAGTGTTATGGGGTGATATGGCTGGGATGCACCTGCAGCACCAGCAGAGAGACAAGGAGAGCTTCCTGAGACCCCGTCAGGAGACCTGCCCAGGCTCCAAATGCACAGGGAAATCTGCTCCAAAACAGTCATCTGTGGGACTGGTGCTTTGCCAGAAAGTCTTTAAAAAAAATAAAATAATTCCAAGTACAGCTGGAACTGGAATCAATAAAGGATCATCAGGGACAAAGAGTATCTTCCCTGAGTTTACATGATCAGCATTAGGCCTGGAGATGCTAGAATAAGGAAGAAAGAAATAAATTTCTTTTTTTGCTATGAAAAGTGCAGGAAAGGGAGGCAGCATGTCAGGTCCCTGCTAGAGTTTGGCCAGGGTCTCGCTAAAGCCAGACTCTTGCAAAAGGTGTGAAAGGACTTGCAGGCATCCTGCTCGCCCTCTCCTTCTGCAGGATGCACCAGCACAGTCCCCAAGTCAGGGTGCTAGCACCCACCAAGCACACAGCCACCCTCCCTGCAATGGGATGGAGCATCTTGCTTTTCCCCAAAGAGCTCCAACCTGGCTTTGGAGAAGGGGAAGCATCTCAGAGGAGCAGGGACCTCCCCATCCTCACACCAGCATGAGAACATGGACCCACTTTTTGTGCATCTCTCCCAATTTTTGCGCATCATTTGTACCATCATTGGTGCTTTGGAGCCTCCCGTATGGGGACTGGGCTCTGCTCCTGCTAGCTGGCATCTACCCACATGCCCCAGCACAGCAGATAGCCATCGAGCGCCTTCCACTTAGCTCTAAAAGTGACTATAAAAAGAGCTTGACAAGATCAAATGCTAATAGAGAGGTTTTCTGAAGGTTGAAACTGATCTGCTCGAGGGCATTCGTGACAGGGAGATGCCAGAAGAAACCAAATAACCAGTGCATTGTGGAGTAAATCATTTGATTTTAAATACTCTCAGGGAAAGGATCTTACGAAGGAGGGAAAAAAAAACAAACCTGCTAAGTGTTTGGAAAGCTGCTGTTCTAAATCTCTCTTTTGCTGCAACGCGTATAGAGCATTGCCATCCAAGGCTATGGATGACAAGGGGGTTGCTGTGGGGGGACTTTCTTCCCTGAATTTGTCTGAACTGTGTGAAACCTCAGCACCCATGGCATCCTGCCCCTCTGGTGTCCATAGATGGTGTGGTAAGCCACCTCCTGCTGCTTGTATCCTTTGGTGCCCCCCTGTTTTTGTATTCAGAGGGGCAGCAAGCAGTCCCCTGGCCTCAATGGCTGGAGGAGCTCTGGTGACATCCTTGAGTATCGTTCCTCCCCACAATGGACAGAAAGGTTCTACCAGCAGAGTTACAGCTCCCTCCCACCTGGCTGCAGCACAAAGCAGTGCCCATCTCCTGCCATGGGGTAGCTGTGTGTCAGTATTGGCGTCTGGGGGTTAGCTCAGTGCAATTCCACCCAAAACATGACTTCTGGGAAGAGGTTCACAGGTTGGCTCTTGCTCTCTGAAACAGGAAGGAGGATGTCAGCACTACTCTTCCAGGACAGGGATCGAGAGTTGTAGCAACAGCCCAGCAAGCCAGGAGCACCAAAATGGCTCATTAGAGCCCTGCCAGCATCTGTATCCTCACCCTGGGTGAGGATGAACGTGCACATAAACACCAGCCATGTCATTGGAGCCACTGGGCTTTACCCTCACGAGCAGCTAGGCCCAACTCTCACAATTTACAGTCCATGCTCCATCTCCACTGTTATTTTTTTTCACAGGATAGATGCCGAGTCAAAAATGGCCTCAGTCCTGCTAGCATCGCACCATGGCTAAGCCAGGCAGCCTGTTTCTCAGTGGGTCTATCTGTGGGAGCACAGGACCACACGACCATGGTTACACAGCTCTTGGACCAGAGCTGACTTCTAACCAGCTATGTCTGAATGCAAGTGTGGGTCTGGCCCCCAAAAAGTCCTGCAGACATGCCTTTAGGAAGAACTGGTTCAGATCATCCCACCAAGTGTCACCAGGCAGTTTGGGGACCAGAAATCCCCAGCTGTCCTGCATGTGGTCCCCATCCTTGCGTTTCTACTCCTTCTCCCCCTGTTTCTCCTCTCCACCATTCTCTCTCCACTAATGCATCCAGCGCATAAAAGTGAGGTTTCCGAAAAGATCTCTGAACCCAAAGAGACAGCAGGGAGAGGGAAAGAGAAAGAGGCTTTTTGAATATTGAATTAAGGCTGTCTCCAGTATTATTGAATTCCCATAAGAAGGCAGCCAGTGAGCCCACTGCCTTAGTGCCCTATGAATATTTCATTGCTTGACTTAAGCTCGGTGAAAATAGTTTCACTGCACAAAAGCACCTCTTTGGCTTGTGAACTTCTCTCCAAGCACGTGGTGAGTGCCCTCACACTCACACTGGCAATGGAGGCACCCTGGCTTGCAGGCATAGTCATCCCACACTACAGCAAACTAAATTTGTCAAATCTGAGTGATCTTTTGGCACGATCTGGCCAGGACTTTCCAGAAGACAGCCAGTCATGGCTCAAAACATCTCGGTGGCTCACTGGGCCACACTGCTTGAGTGCTGCAGCAGTGTTGGCAGCATTTATGCTCAGTACCTATGTCTCCATCCAACCAGGGCAACAGCGGAGAAGGGGCATGGTCAGGGAGGTCATCTCGCCTCACTTTGACCTATTAAGTTGGCTGCAGAACTGGGGAGACAAACCATGCATCCTGGTACCCAGCTGTAGGCACTGGGCTTGAGGGTGTGGGTCTGCTTGGTTCCCCACATTTTAGATGCTTACCTGGAGCTTCTCTGGATAATCCAAACCTCATGAATTGCTTGGGCTGGAAATCTTTCAAAACCAGGCTCTTTCACAAGAATGTGGTGACTCCTGCTTTCAGATAGGCTGTAAACCCCATTCACCAATGCTATGGAGAATTCTCATGCAAGAACATTGCTTGCCTACTCTGCACAGATGAAAATGGTGTCTCAAATACTGTGAAAATACCTGCTTTTCCCTTCCCAGGACTGTGTGTTTTGGAAGTGCCAGTGCCCTATTCCTGCCCCCCCCTGATTTTCCTCTACAACCCAGGAGCTTCCTGTGAGATGACCCAATCATCAAAGGTCCTGCTCAGAGACAGCAGCAGCACGAACCTTTTTTTTGTTTATTAGTTGAGCTCAGAGATCTCCTAACCACAGCACTTAACACCTCTCTTTGCTCTGCCAGATGCCGTTGCACAGATCTGGAGTGATTCGAGTCCGGAGGGGGCTGGCTAATTCCATTGGGTTTTTCTCCTCTTTTTTTTTTCTTGTTTTATCTTCAGTCTGGAAATCCTCTTCAAAGGCAAAGAGGGCAAATTAATGAGAATAAGTTATTTTATTGTAGACAGGGTAGGTAACACTTGTGATCCAATACTTCCCATTATAGGATTGTGTTTCCCATTGCTTAGAACAATGCTAAAATGCGAACACTTAGGCAGAGATTATCTGCCTGGGTTTTGCCTCAACCTGAACTTCTCCAGAAAATTGCAGCCAAACTGGGTCAGCTTTTTCCAACAGAAAAGCCAGAGGAAAGCCATTTGATTTGTCTGTGGCCTAACACCCTTCCCAAACCTCCTTTGGAAAGATGTCACACCCTGTGCTTCACCTGGGGAGGTGAAATTTGGCAAGGAAGGTCCCTTTCAATGGGACTGTACTTTCAACCTTTTTCACCTGCAAAACCATGCCGGTTTCCTTAGAGGAGCACAATGCCTTTTGCAGCTTATTTAAGTTTGTAGACTTTTTTTTCTTAGCTAAAATCTCAGCAACAGTTGCTTGACCTGCAGACCAAGGTATGCCAGCAGCGCCATGGTGGTGAGCATGGCAGGCAGCTCCAGTGCCATCTTCCCTGAGCTGTGTCTCCTACAGGGTGGAGACCCTCCATGTCTGCTGCATGACTGAGCCTCAGTCCTCTCCTATCCACGGCCAAGAGATTGAACAGTCCCTGTAGAGCCCAGGATGGGGCCAGACAGTGGGACAGAGAACAGGGACCCCATTTCTCCTTGCTGGTCACCCACTTGCTGCAGACAAGGGGCTTTCAGGCACCTTCAGCCTGTCACAACTGCTTGTCCCTGGTGAAAGATAAGAAGAGGTGGCAATACATTTTCTGAGCTAATTTTTCATCATCACGGATCATCGATCATAAAATGGTTTGGGTTGGTAGGGTCCTTAAAGATCATCTAGTTCCAACCCCCCTGCCATGAGCAGGGGTACCTTCCCCTAAATCAGGTTTCTCAAAGCCCCATCCAACACTTGGTGGCCTTGAACACTTCCAGGGGTGGGGCATTCACATGATGCTTCACTTACTCCTTTTCTACAATCTACAAGGTGGGGAACCTTTCTCCCCCAGGAGATGGGACGTCTGCAGCCTGCTATCACCTACGACACCCCCTGAGGTCTGATTGCAGAAGATGCTGCCCTTCTGCAACACTCCAGGCAGTGACAGCTGGAGACCCTGGGCGCAGCTACCCCTGTTGCACGCTCATGTGGCACAGGAGCGGTGCGGTCTTTCCATCATGAATGAGAAGATGCTGCCCCAAGACCGCACCGCCTCACTCCTTTTGCAATTTAATCAGGAGAAATGAGAAGCCCAGGTTAAATGGGCTTTTTGAATGCTGATGGCACGGGGGTCTGCACGTTGCATGGCGAGCCTGGTGGCAGATCCAGTCCCGGGTGCAACTGTAGATCCTTTCAGCACCTGCCTTGGGTCTGCCCATCCTGGGCTTTAATTTTCTAGGAGGGTGATGGCGGGTGGCTCCGGTTGACGTCAATGCAATTGCGTTAGCGCTGCTGAAAACCAGGCCCGTGTCGGCTGCCCCGGCAGAGCCCACTTGGAGCGCGGCGGCTTGCGGAGTCGTTTGGCATACATTAGGTTGGGTAAGATGGATTGCTTGGCTTCTAACTAGGACAGATAGATAAGGATAATGGATGGACGGTCAAAGAGCAACCGTGCTTTAGGCAGATGAATAAATCACTTTGATTGTTCATATATAAACAGATGCCAGTGGGACTCAGCTTTCAAAGTGGGGTGAATCCAAGTGGGGTGCCCTACAGTTCCATTTAAGTATCTAAAAGCAGTTTGAAATGGGCTTAGGTAATTGAGGAAACCCCACTCACAGTGCTCCTGTGACAGAGCCAGGGTTGCTCAGCACTCAGGGCTTTGCTGAGAGCCCCAGTTCCTCTGGTCCCTTGGGAACCTCTGTCCTGAGATGCCACCTCCCCATGCCACCTTTCCTGGGAAGAAGAGGTGTCCAGGCAAGGGAGAGGGATAGTGACCTCCTGCCAAGGGAGGCTGGCTGCAAGATCTGCCTTCCGGCTGCCTACCTGTCTGCACTGACCACAAACCACCAGTTACCCTGCAATGCATCCTGAGAGCAGGAGGGAGTCTTCAAGAGGTTTTGCAGTGCACGCGGTGCCCTTAATTTCAAAGGATGTTCAGCTCTGGCATCTCCAGCGTCTGGGTGGATGCAGAGTAGATAATGGGGTGATACAAGTTCAGCATAAGGGACACATCTCCAGCATGTGGAGATGGGGTGGTGGGGTGATACAGGGCCACCACTGGGGACACATCTCCAGCCTGCTCTCTTCATGCTGCAGAGCACTGCACTTACTCACGGCAGCCTGTGTGCTCAGCAGGATGGCACCCATCAGGTTCTCAGCCTGTGACATGGGGACATCTTTATCTCCCAAAGTGGTGAACAGTGTGTGCCTGGTTTCAGCTGAAAGTGTTTTTGCCACAGGAGTTGTGGCTGTTCTCATGGGTGTCTGATCCTGTCAGGATCCATGCTGAGGGTGCGTGGAAATGCCACAGCAGCTGGGGGTCAGACGAGAACAAGACCTCCAGCCTGTGCAGGGATGGGGCAAGGTCTCAGTGCCCACACAGGGCAAGGGGCAGCCCACGACTTGCTTTAACAAGAGCACCTGGTGTATTGTCACTGCATGGGCTGTTCCCGGCCAAAGCTGGCCAGGGTGTCCCCACAGATGTCCTCTCATGCCCCATACTGGGCTGGGGCAAGTTCTTGGTGCCCATGAACATCCCATACATCTGTGGCCTTCTCTATATATGCCAAGGTGAGCATGGCTTCATCAGAAACTCCCTCTGAAACTCCACCCCCAAATAACTGGACTGGTGGGTCTGGTTCATGGTGTTGGGCTGCCATGGATGCTCCCCTATGCCAAACCACAAGAGCCAGCAATTAGGATCTATCTCAATTAGGCTTTGCTCATGCCACCAGCTGCCAGTTTGTCCTCGGCAGCCCAGCTCCAGAGGTGCTTCTCGCCTTCCTCCGAGGGCTGAAGCAAGCCCTGAAAGACTCTGGGAGCCAATCAATGGTGTCTATCTCTTGATCCATCACTCCCACCAGCCCTTTGATTTCTGCCCAGTGACGGTGCAAGCCAGGACAATGCTTTGGCCATCCCCTCCCAGAACAGCCGGGGTCCTGGGTGAAATTCTGCTCCGTTACCAGAAGATGATCCAATCTCTTCCCACCAGCCACCCCCCTCCTTCTCTGTCTGCTCGTTGCCTTAATAACCCTCTGATCAATCTCAGAAGGAACCAGCAATGCAGGAATGGCTGATGGGGAACAGAGCATGAATATTAATTAGCAACGAATTCCAAACAGAGGACTTTAATTACATTAAGAGCACAGGCTTGGAGGCCGTGACTTACTTCCTGCTGTAAATCTGTTGACAGGTCATTTGCCGCAGCGGTGTCGGTGCTACTTAATGAATGAGTATATACATTTCAAGGGCTGGTGTATGAGGGGAAATAGGGTCTTGCTTCCAAAAATGCAAAAACCAAGATGCCGCACCAGCGAGAGGGCTTCACTCGTGGGGGGGATTTGGGGAAATAATTATCAGTATAATTACCTGGTAATAATACACCCATTCTGGGAGCCAGGAGCTCTGCTCGGGAGGCTGGAAGACTCCCATGCATGAGCCAGACCTTCCGCTTTGTTATATGTGGTCTGGTCACTGGGGGGAGACCAAGAACCATAGTGCCTTCCCTGGGTATCGGGTGGGTGCCGGGGTCCCCACCGCGCTGGCATGCTTGGGTGCGCATGATGTGCCTGGACCGCTGCCCACCTCAGACGTAGGCACCCAAGGATTTCCCTCGCTGTGGCATTTCACCAGTTCTCACGGAGATCACGGTGGCCTCATGGTGGGATGGGACGCGTCTCAGCCTCCAGGTTGCTGGTGGTACTTTGGCAGCCTGGCGGGAGAAATCAGTGCTGCAACGGCAGAGTAGCAGCCAAAAAAACCATCTAGCCACGACCCTGTCCCAGCCCACAGGCAGCAGCAGCTGGAAAAGCACATTTTCCCCAGCACAGTGTAACCACCTTTCCCAGGAGCAAGGCAGCCGAGGCAGGGCACCTTCTGTACCAGCAAAAGGGTCTTTCTGTTTTAATCCCTCAAGCTGGCATGGGACGGTAATGCTGCCAAAATGGCCCCTTATGGGGACAACTCTATCTATACTAAGGGATTTTGCTGGATGTGTTTGGCCTGAGATTTTCTGCACTGCTAACCAGCTTGAACTAAGAGGGTCACATGAGTGCCAGCATGCCGATATCCCAGCAAGATGAAGCTTTAGCTTTATCCTCCTTCATCCCAGCTGCCTTTAGTCTGTGGAGCAGCATGTTCCTCTGCAGTTCTCTTCAGTGATGCTGGAGACCCATGTTCTGGCTTGGGGCAGCACCCAGCCACGGACTCTTCTGGTGAGTCATCTGGGCAATGGGTGATCCTTAAGGGACTGCTGCATCCTTGGAGCTCTTCTAGCTTGGCCCAGTGCCCCCATCCCTGTGGTGGGGAGCAGTGTGGGACATGGTGTGTTTCCAGACTCTCCAGGGCCCTGGTGAAGGCAAGGAGGTAAAGGACCGCGCTGGGTGATGCTGGTAGAGCTCTGGCTGCAGGAAGGAGAAAATGCGTGGGTCTCCACTGAACGGGCACACTGAGCTGTAAGGAACTCTCAAGCAGCAGGTTCAGGAGCTGGAGGCTTGCATGGGAAGGGCATGCCAGCAAACACCCTCTCATCTCCATGCCTAACTGGAACGACCTTGCCTGGTGAGTCTGTACCCATCCAAAGTGATCTTACTGATTTTGCTGCCTCACTCTGGACCAGGACTCCCACCCTTCTCCTGTGCTTCTTGCCAGCACAACGAGGCTGGCAGAAGCTGGAAGCGCTGCCAGCCATTTCTGACAGCAGTGCAGGAGTGAGCTCAGAGACGGCTCTGAATAACTCCCAGCACACCAGGGATCACTTGGGCATCTACAGCTTCAAAAGAAGCCACAGAAACAGTTGAGGGGAAAGCCTGACCTAGGGATGAAGCTTAGAAGAGCTAATTAGGTCTGGATGAGCCAAAATAAAGACTACAAGAGCAGGCTACAAAGATGTCATTGGTTTTAGCAGCCAGGAAGGCACTGGTTTGGAAGGGGTGGTCCTTGCCAGCAAGGACCTTGTACTGACCAAAGCTTTCACGCCCATGCCTTGCCATCCCCCGGTCAACAGCCGTGGAGATCATGATTGCTCTGGATTGAGATGGTCTTGAGGTGGCACCAGGGTTGGGATCAGGTGGAAAATGCCGCAAACATCTCAGTAGCAAAGGCACCAAATATCCTCAGAAGATGTCTATGCTTTGAGGTGAGGTAGAGAAGCAGGCTGTGACCATGGCCCCGTTGCTAAAGAGACACTGAAGGCTAAGGGCTCAGGAGCATGAACCAAAGATTCAAGGGCTTATGTGAGCTTCAGCTAACCGGCACAGAAAGCACAATGTGGCAGGATACGTCCCACTGCCTGTCCTCCAGCAAATGGAGGTATACACTCTGGTTGAAAAGACTGGGGGTACCAACACTCTTGGTGCCTCCAGCTCCCACTACATGTGTAGACTCACAGGTACCAGGATGCTGCAGGCAATAGTGTTCTCATGCCTGTGGTTGCACACCTGGGGCTGCCGTCACCTCCAGCAATGTGGGTGCAAGACTAAACTGCTTACAAAGTCATGCAGGCAATGTCCAGCAACCAAACTAAGAAGCAACTGGAAAATTGCTGGATAACAGGAGGTGCCAGAGTTCGTCTCTTGGTCTCCTTCATGGTCCAGTGAAAACCAGGAGGTGTCTTTTCCCCAGCATGGGGTAATTAGTTTTTCCTCTTGCTTGAGGAGGGCATATGTGTGTGTATGCCCACCCTTTCTTTCACCTTTCCACCAGGGCTTCGACCTGCCCTGACATGGGACACGAATGAAAAGGGTGGTGCAGGTCCATGGCACAGATGCAAGCTGGAGGCTGTGAGCTGCCTTGGCAGCTGGCATGTGGCTTCCTCCCCCTTGCTCCCCTGCCTGTGGCTCTCCTGGCAAGTCTATTTTTATTTGCCTCTTCTAAAAATGAGTGGGGAGGGCAGAGGTGTTTCCTTGTTGTGATGAATGTGTCCAAACCCCAAATACTTAAAACCCTGCTAGCCAGCTTTTAAGAGCTGAGTCTGACTCTTTCATGCTTCTTTTTATTGCTTGCTGCCAAATTATGAAGCAGGTTTTCCCTGCTGGCCCAGGAACAGGGTAGAGGATGACACAGGACAGTGTGTTTTGGACCAGCAAACAGGAGGCACCTCTAATTCACAGTGCTGACCAGTGCCAAAAAATCCTGCTTTACCCTGAGGACGGAGGTAGCAAAGTTAACAAACCTTTGCCTCCACCCTAGCCAACGTGCTTGTTTGCTCCTACTCCGTTTCTTCTTGCAGCAGCTGTTCCCTGGGTCAGGTCAGATGGAGAGATGTTAAAATAGGAGTTCGAGGAGCTGCTGAGCTTTGCATTTGCAAAGCTGCCGCACTGGAGTTGCATGAGTCTTTTCCCCCTCCCCTTGTCCTTCAGATACCTGTGCCAGATTAAATGTTCACTCTTGTCTTATCGACTGGCTCTAGCAAAGGGCTTTTCTGCCTGGGCAACATATGCAAAGCGTATATAAATGCAAGAGGCAGAGCGAAGGCTATCTGGAGATGCCGAGGCTTGTTTGTACAAGTAATTGCTCTGACGCTCCTGCAAGGAAAGTCATGCTCAACCAGGGAAGAGATGCTATCGTGCAGGAGGACAGTGAAAACGCAGCAAGGTCATGTAATTATTGCACCTGGATTTACCAGCAGAGTTGCTGTGAGCGTGGTGCTCTCCTGGAGGTGGGATTTTGGACTGAGCCAGTCCCTTCTGTGTTTTTACCAACATGCTCCTCCCGCATGTGCCTGTGGATCTCACTGTCCTCCTCTGGGATGCTGCCTTGGCCGCTGGCACGGGAGCTGTGTGGTGTTGTGCCTCTCTTCTCTTTGGCAGAAGCTCCCCACCCAGCTGGGATATGGAGATGCACTTGAACAATCCTGACTTAATGGGGCTGAAACTCCTCAATGACAGTGGCAGAACGGAAGGGAAACGCTGATTCCCTTTCTCCCCTTGCTTTTTTTTTTTGTATGCTTTTCCTCCGCGTCTGCTTGAAGAGCTACATTATGTAAAGGCAGATTAAGTCTCTGCCTTTTGTGAGCAGTTGGAATAACTTTCAGTATCTGAGACACCCCATCTGGCAAAGGTCATGCTCTGTTCTCTGGATGGTCTTAATTTAGCACCTGCAAGTTCTTGGTGAAGTGCAAAACTCTGGGGTGCAGAAAGACCCCTGGAGGCTATTGTCTAGGGAACGTCTTTCCCATGTAGAGATGTGAGCGTTGCTGCTGAGCATCTGCATCGTCCTCACCTCCCAACTGGAAGTAAATGGGTTTTAGTGAAGGTTTGCAAGAGCCTTTCAAAGCACAGCTCTGCTGCAGCTCAGGGCTCCAGTATGACATCCAAGGCTGCGCCAAAATAGCTGCACTTGATGATGATACACCAAACCAGCTTCAAAGTGCGTTAGTTGATGCCCCAATGAGTGCCTGGCTAGCTGGCTTCCTCCATGGGCTCCTACCATCCCTGCTGCTGTGGGGGTGCCACCCGCTNTTGGCTGGTTGTTCTTTGCTGTTATTTAAAGTTCATTCCTTGGCTCCGTTGCCAAAGCAGTCAAGGTTGTGTACATGGCTCATTGAATTATTGAGGCGGGTATAGTCAAATTCAGCACAGGGTTTTGGACAAACTGTTGTCACCAAACTCATGGGACCAAACACTGTGGGAAAACCCTACCATGCATCGGAAAAAGGGGCGGGGCGGGGGGGG
>VZSZ01007841.1:1035428-1092028 GCA_013398815.1 Ibidorhyncha struthersii
CTCCCCGGCCGAGAGTCCCGGGTCCGAGGGCTCTGCACAGCGGCTCCCGGGCCAGAAGGTTTTTCTACCGGAAATTACCCCTTCACCCCACCAAGCTAAGAAACAGGCAGGTGATGGAGAGCCTAAGGAGACAGAGGGGACGGGCACAGGGGCACAGAGCGGAGCAGATGTCACCTCCTGCAGCGGTGCTTCATGCGGCCGTGCCAGGACAGACGTTTGTAGCAGGGTACAAGCATGGCAGGACAGCGCAGTGATGCTGGGCAGGGCTGGGAATGGGGGGCAGCGCCCATGGGATGTCTAGTTGGGACACGCTGTCTCTTGGGACAGTGTGAAGGTTGCTGTGTTTCTGTGCTGCTCCGGCCAAGCTGGCTCCTTAGGGAAACCCTCCCTCTGTCCTAACTTTCCCTCCACTTGCAATATCTTCACTGAACCCCCATCTGCTTGGCCCCTTTCATTATTTTATCTCCCTGGCTCATCAGGGCGATAGCTGCATCTTTGCTGTGGAAGATGGAGGAGGGACAGGCTAGAGGCTGGGTGGCAGAGGGGGAAATCAACTGTGTACAGGGAAACTACCTAGCATTCACCTCGCTGTCCCCCTTCCCACTGGGGTCCTTGCTTCCTCCCCACCAGCAGACAGCAGCTCGGGATGCGTGGAGCACACTTCTCAGCGATCGCATTGGCAGCACAGCTGTTTGCATCTGGAGGTCTGGCCTGCAGGTGTTGGGTTTTACTTTTCCCAGCTAGCCAGCGGGTTTTTTTGGTGTTTTTTTTTCTTTCTTTCTTTCTTTCTTTTTTAATTTCCTTGCGGAGGGTGGGACTGTTGTTAGTGCTGAAAGCGCCGCCCGTGAGCGCTGGCACTCACTCGGGTAATATCCCCTGGCCTCCGTGCTTCAGGGTTTGAGTCAGCCCCAGGCACCTCCGGCTGTCTGAGTCACTGTCCGCTTCCCACCCTCTCCCAGCAGCTGGGACAGCGGGGCCGGGGTGCGGGTGGTGAAGTGGGGACAGGCCAGGGCTGCTGGCGTTTCATGCGAGCAGGTGATGCAGGCAGCTGCCAGCCTTTCGGCAGGTGCCGAGTCTGCCGATGATCTGCTGCTCCTGCTCTGTCAGTAAAGAGGGGGTCGAGCCCTGAGGTGGTCCAAAGCTGTGGAAGAGCTGGAGATGCTCCAGGTGTCCATGTGCAAGGGAGGAAAGCCGGGCAGAGCTGAGCATCTTACAGCATCATTACCTGGGAAATAAGGCCAGGCTGAGCAGCTCTGTTGCACAAAGCAAGCTGTCCTGTTGGCTGGTGTGACTGTTGCCTGGGTTGAAGGCTCAGGAGTTGGGGCTTTGTTCCTGTAGATGTCACATTTTGCCTTAGGGCCACCCTGGATGGGGCTGTTCATTCCTCTTACCCCTTCTTGCATGGGGGGATTTCTGCTGGGTTATAACCCCAGCGCCCTGACACAGCCACCACTGGGGAAGGAAAGTGGTCCCTCTTCCATGTCCTTATTTTGGGCAGCAGATGAGAATCCTTTCATGTGATGTCATTTCTTTTTCTGCCTTTTTTGCCTCCCCTCCATCCATGCCTGCTCTGCTTCTGGTAAATCCCAAGGGGGTGTCCCCTTGTGCCAAGCTGAGGTTTAGTTTTACTCAGGTCAAAGATGGTTTTATTGAGATCCCTCACCAGATGCAGTCCCAGACTTCTGCTGTGTCTAAGCCCAGGTGTCCTCCTCGGGTCACCAAGCTGCTCACCACTGTGTGCCCTGAGGGGTGACCACCCTCTCAGGCCAACTGCTCTCACAGCACAGCTAGGGGCTCCTGGCCTGTGTCAGACCCTCCAGAACTTTATCAGCTAATTTCCCCCTGATATCTCAGTCTCAAACATGGCTGAACTATCCCCTGTGCTGCAGAGCTCCTGGCCCCAGCGGGAGAAGATGCTGCTTTGAGTGTGGTCCTTACAAAGTTGCACACTTCATCTCTTTGGAGGCTTTTTCTCCATCAGACACCTTTCTTGGCAGACACCTTTCTCTTCATTTTTTTGTACTGTTGCCAGCAACTCTTGTTTTAAACCCCAAAGTTATCACCCTAAGCACTGATGAACATCACAAACCAGGTTAGAGCTCCCCTTTCCTACCTGATGGATCACAGTTGCACTTACAAGTGCTGGGATTGCCTTGCACCTCCTCTGCAAACAGCTCTTTCCCTTCCCGGTGGGTTGCCCCAGGACAACCTTGTTCCTTGGCACATCCCAGGGTCTTGACTCTGCTTCACCATTCTGCAGTGGTTCCTGGCTGCGGGATGTGCAGCCCTGCCTGCATGCTCCATGGCTGCTGCTGCACCGGAGGTGACATTCCCTGGCCATGTCTAGAAAGCACCAGCTGCTGCTGTAGTGGCTTTCCAGTCCCTGTTGTAGAGCTGATCTTGGTCTTACTTGCACCCTTTTGATGAAGTCTCCAGACCTAGTTTTAGGGTCGCTTAAGGTTCTTTTGGCCAGTTTTGAACTCGCCAGGCACTTCCAGACTTGGGTTGTCTTCAGCATGGGTTCAGGAGGATGCTAGCTCACACTCACCCCAGAAGGCTGTTCCACCCCGACACCATTTGCCCCAGTTTTTCTTTAGTGTTTGATCAAATTTGAGGCACTCTGCATCATTGTAAGGTGAAATGCATGAGTTTTCCTAAGAGAGGAGGTAACAAGCCCTATTTCCTCAACCTCGGTGAGGACCAAATACTAGAAGATGGTTTTTGAGCGTGCAGGTCTAAGCACCTTTCAGCCAGCACTCGGCCCAAAAGTACTCTCCATCTTTGCCTCCTCATGCCTGCAAGGTTCCTTTGCCTACCTTCTGCTTTTTGCCTTCTCCCTGTCTCAGCTTCCCCTGGTCTTTCTGCTTCCCTTTCACAATCCACCAGAAAACAAGAGTTGGCCAAAGCCCGTCCACCCACAGAGGCTTTGTGCGTGGCTGCCTTTGTAGTGAGCGGTGGCAGGGATCCACGCCCAGGGTGGTTACAAGCGTGGGATGGCCAAGAGGCCACCACCCATCTCGCCCTCCGTGAAAGAGGTGGATGGGAAGGAGGGCTGCTGCTTCCTGGGGTGCAGCGGGGCTTGGTGTGACCTTTGCTGACTACATTTACAAGGGCTGGCGGAGGAGACGTGGGGTCATGGTAACCTGGCTTCTGTCACATACCCTGGATGAAAGCCAGGCGGTCCTGCTCCTCCTGGAGCTCCTCTACACCTCTGCCTCTCTCCGCTGGCCTCTTTGCAATCCTGGTGGCAGGTACAGTTTCCCCAGAGTGTCATGCTGAGCATCCCAGGGACAGGCAAGGCAGTGGGACAGGGTAGGAGTGCTTTATTTTGGCCCATGATGCCCTGGGAGAGATGGGTAGATGGTGCGTGCAATGGGAGCAGCATGGTGAAGGCAGGAGAACCTGTGCAGCAGGGTGGAGACAGGAGGAAAAGCGGGCTGGAGCATAACAAATACCGCAGCAGGAGCACGAAAAGGCCCTCCGGGCACAGGGGCAGATTTTGCCAGCACTGGGGCACTGTCACATCTGGCAGTGGGGAACAGGAGAGGAGGGTGCTCCCAGAAGATGCTACTGGTAGGGCTCAAAGCATGCCTTCAAGTTTGCTCACCTCAGCTAATGTCCCTGTGAACATCCCAGCTGTGGTGATGTAGGAGTCCAGAAGCATTTCTTTCAGGCAGCGGGTGGGTCCATTTGCCCTTGCCAGTATTTAAGTGCCTTTGTGGCCATTGATTCCCAAGGGCATTCAGTGCCTGCAAGCCTCTGGTTCTTGACTGTAGGCACTCAGCAGCCTGAGTTTCGGGGAAAGTCAGCAAAACTCTAGGTCTTGCCCAGCCTAAAACACAGGTCTGCAACATGCTTGCATGCACAGGGAGAGACTGAGCCCGAAACTATTCCTGGGAGGGCATTTATGCTTGGGAGAGCTTCAGGGGATGAGGTGTGCACTTGCCTGGCTGGAGGCAGCACATCTCTCCATCGCCCTTTCCGACCCTTGCCTGCCCATGCTGGATGCATGACTGGGAGGAAAACTGGAGCGTAAAGGAGAGATGTAAATCTGCCTAGAAGCTGTTGGGAAAGCAGTCCCTGGAGGAGGCTGTTTTGCTTTGGGTTGCTGTGCTCTAATTCTTAAAAGCTTTGGCCTGCAGATAAAAAGCTTAGCCTCTAATCCCATCCCACAGGAGAGCTGCTACGGAGAGCAGCTCAGAAACTCCTTGCTCTTTGGCTTCACCTCCTGTCCGCACTCTTCCTCCCCTCTCCATCTTGCCTCTCCAACCCTCTGCCGTCCCTCCTGGCTACTCCACTTGTTCATCCAAAGATTTTGGATGGGGCCTGGGTTGTCCCCCCTGGTGCAGCATCCGTTGCTCAGCTTCTGGCCACCTTCATTTACCCATGGCAGCGGCAGCAGGACCCTTCCCGCAGCACTGCCAAGAGCTGTCCCACTACTGAGAACCCAGCTTGTCCTCTGGGGAGGAGTGGCAATGCTCCCCGGTCCTCACCAGCTCTCCTCTCTCTCCATCCCTGTCCCTGTCCCTGCTCCAGGTGTCTTTGACAACTGCTCGCACACAGCCAGCGATAAGGGCTGGGCACTGGGCATCCGCGCCCTGCAGCTCGGTGGCAAGAAGGACGCCCGCTTCTTCTTCTCGCTCCGCACAGACCGGGCGGCTGCTGCCACTGAGGTGACTGGCTACCACCGCTACCACCCCGAAGCGTGGACCCACCTGGCTGCCAGCTATGACGGACGGTGGATGTCCCTCTACGTGGATGGGGCACGGGTGGGCCGTGTCAGTGGGCAGGTGGGGCCCCTGCACAGCACCTTCATGGCCTCCTGCCGCACACTGCTGCTGGGGGGTGACGCCTGGGGGACCGCACACACTTTCCGGGGACACTTGACCAGGCTGGCCCTGTGGCGGAGCGCCCTGTCCCAACCCCGTCTCCAGCGTGCCTTCCTAGAGGGGGTCGGGGGGGATGCTGCAGGGCTGGCTCTGGCTGCCAGCTTCACTACCCCGGAGGAGCGCTGGGTGCCTTTTCGGGAGGGTGCCTTCCCCCGGCAGCGGGTGCTGCCGTCCCCACCATCCCCTGTCCTGCGGCCACTGGGACCCCCTGCCTGCGGGCAGACTGCCTGTGATAACGTGGAGCTGGTCTCCCACTACAACCAGCACTGGCCGCTGCGGAGCGGGAAGGTGGTGCGGTACCGGGTAGTGAACCTGGTGGAGGATGGTGGCGGGAGGCCGACAGTCAGCCGGGACCAGGTTTGGCGGCAACACCGAGCGTTGAGTGAAGCTTTCCGACCCTACAACATATCCTGGCAGCTCAGCTTGCTGGAGGTACGCAACTCCTCACTGCGCCGCCGCGCTGTCCTGCTGGGCTGTGAACCCAGCAAGGTGGGCAATGAGCGCTGCGATCCTGAATGCGAGCATCCCCTGACCGGCTACGATGGCGGGGACTGCCGCCGGCCTGGCCGCTGCTTCTCCTGGAAGCGCCGTGATGGCATCTGCCACATGGAGTGCAACAACATGTTGGACGACTTCGACGACGGTGACTGCTGCGACCCGCGGGCCACCGATGTGGCCAGGACCTGCTTTGACCCTGACTCGCCCCAGCGGTAGGTGTGGGGCTTGTGTATGTGGGATGGTATATCAAGGGATGGGGTGCACCCTTTCCCTGACACCTGCTCTGCGCCTGGATGTTGCTTCTGACTGGCCACTTTCCAGCACGGGAAGGTGGAGGGGGGTTTTCCTGCAGAGACAGGTGTGCTGTACCATCCCTAGATGTGGGATGGCACCCCTCTGTGATGCACTGACGTTAAGTGGTTTTCTCCCCCAAAATGAACAGGGGGTGATGGGGAACGCTTCCCCTGGGGGGATTCCTGGTGCAGAGCTGCTGGTCTCCAGTGACGTGCCAGCAGGACTGCGGGGATCCCCGGGGTGGGCAGAGCAGCCCCATGCAAAGGGTGTGGTGTCCCCTGACCCCCCTGCATGGGATGCAATGGGGGAATTGCTGCCCCTTCCCCACCTTCCCTGGACGTGTTTAAAACCTAATTTTTAAATTTTTATTCAAAATGCCTTTGCCTGAGTGCTGAGGTGAGAACAAGGCAGTGCTGCCAGGTGGGAGCAACAGGATTTGGTAAGGTGGGGGTTGACATGTGTGAGCCTCTCCAAATCTCATCCTGGTGAGTGATATCTGTGGGGAGATGCCCTTGGCTGGCCACAGGCAGGGTCTGATCAAACCGGGCCCCTCAAAGCCAAGTGGTGGTTTTGGAGCAAATCCCCCTCTTCGGGCAAAGGCACGAAGAAGCAGCTCAGTGCCAGAGGAGGATGTGTGCCTTTACCACGTGCCGCAGGTGCAAAATGCCCTGCAAAACACACGTTGCTCTGTGGAGCATCAACACGTGGCCTTAGGGGACCCCTGCTTTCCCTGGGGCCCTTTGGAGGCAGCAGCTGGGGCGGGATGGAGAGGGGGACTCCCCTATGTGATGGGAGACCCCACGGCAGCGGGGACAGTGGCCTTGGTGCGGTTGGTGGTTTGTGCACGCCTGCCCTCCTCCCCAGAGCCTCTGAAGTGCCGGCAGCCCCGCTGATGTCTTCCAGCACTCGAGGCTCTGCCAAATGTGCTTTCTGGCCAGAGACAGGGAGGGGAAAAAAAAGTCATGGCTTTTCCTTCTTTTTTTTTTTAAGCTGTTTCTGTCTTGGTGTCAGAGAAAATTGCTCATTCCCTGCTGCTGGCTCCCAGCAACGGGCAGAGGTGTCCACCGGAGTGGGAGCAGTACAGCATGGATGGCAGCATCCAAGGAGAAAAGGTGCAAGGGAGGGTTCTAGGGACAAGTTGCTCCTGTGATCTTCTTTCTCCTTCGCTTTTTTTCCCCTGGGCTGTGAGAGCAGGTGTGCTGTGGCCATAATTCCTTTTTTTCCCAAGCCAGCTGCTTCTCTCTGCTGCTTCCCAGGTGGGACACAGAGGGAAGAGGAGAGCAGGCCTCTCTGCTTGAGTGGTGGTGATACAGGAGGAGCAGCACTTCCCTTCCTCCCTTCCTGACCCTTTCTCATACGTCCTTCAGTCATCTGAGAAAATATGGGAGGAGGAAGGGGAGCCTTTCTTCCAATGCACCCCTCTGGCCACGGAGCCTCACATCGTGCCTCTGCTCAAGCACACCCCTGGAAGATGTTTTCCCACCCCTGGAAGTCTTTGGTGACAGCCACCATCGCCACCCTGTGCCTGCCTGTTCCCGTGGTTCCCATCCCTATGAGTGTTCACAGATAGTGCTTTCCTGAGCACAGGGGAGATGAACAGCTCTCCTGCCTGCACGATGGCTCTCCTGCCTGCGCAACAGCTCCCTGCTTGTGGTGGCCATGAGCACCCAATGCCACTTGGCCTTTGCTTTGGCAGGGCAAAGGCTCGGTCCTTGCACTCTGTGTGCAGTTAGAGAAATGTTTTCATCCTCAGACAAGAAGGGCTCCACCTTAAATTAAAAAAGGCCGAATGTTTGCTGGTATGAATCAGGACTTCCATTTGTCAGGATTTTCCCCTGAAAGTTGGGAAACAAAACAAAACAAAACAAAACAAAAACCTTGCTTCTGTGGGAAAGGAATGGGAAAATGGGAACACTAGGGAAATAACAAATCTTTTGCAATTTTCTTTCCGCAGACCTCATTGGCCTGTGCAGAAGACAAGATTGATTATTTGTAGGCTAAGCTCTGAAAAAATGAAATGCGGTGTGCCTGGCATTCGGGAAATGTGGGGGCATGAGTTGAATCCTGCTACTGCAGAGCTCTTCTGAGCTGTGTTTCTCTGGCTTCTTCAGGGGTGCTGGTGGACACCCACCCTCCCTGGGCTCATCCCTGATGAGTGTACCCTGGCTCCTGGAGAAGAACATATATGTTTGTGGGAAAACCACTGGGAAATTGGTCGCGTGGGTTTGGGAAAAAACAAGGTGAGCTTGAGGTTGCTCAAGGGCATGGCCAGGTGGGTGTTTTTTCCACCAAAGTCACTGGATTCCCAAGATACATGAGCAGGTGACCTTAGCCCAAGGGGTTTTGTTCAGGCAGAGCTCCATCTGAGTGAGCACCTCTGGGTTTGCTCATAAGGTCTTATACTTAAATGAACATCTATGAGGAGAAGGGCAGCTGGGGAACTTACAGAAGGATTTTTAGGGTGGAAGTCAAAACGGGAGAAATAACATAAAATAAAATTTAACAAACTGTGGAAAGGCGGCACAAGAGAAGCCGTGTGCTTTGAGGTGAACAACAGCTCTTGATCTGTAACTGGAGGAGAGCAAGTGAGTGAGCAGACCGCTGCTCTGCCAAGACACCTGTGCTTTTTCATACCTGCTGGAGAACCACGTGCCAGAGCCCAGGAGGGAGCTGCGACTTTGGAGAGCTGGGGGAGAGGGAAACCCCACTGCAGGTGGTGCTCTCTAAATCTCCTTTCGGATCAAGGTGGCAAGACAAAAATTTTGGGATTCTTTTCTTGGAGTAAATCAGCTCTGCTAAGACTCTCACAAAGAGTGGTTTGGATGTGAATGTTTCTTAGTATGGCCAAAATAACCCAAATGACAAAGTTGGAGTGAGACACCAGGCAATTTCTTACTAGCATTGTAGACAGATTCAGCCTATTTTGGTGAAGGGTCTCGATACCTGGTCTTGACTTACATAACCTACAACTACTGCCTGAAAGGAGGTTGTAGAGAGATGGGGACTGACCTCTTCTCCCTAGTGACAAGCGATAGGAAGAGAGAAAATGGGTTCAAGTTAAGCCAGGCAAGGTTTAGATTGGATATTAGGAAAAAAATTTTCACTGAAAGGGTTATCCAACATTGGAATAGGCTGCCCGGGGAGGTGGTGGATTTGCCATCCCTGGAGGTGTTTAAAAAAAGGGTAGACGTGGTACTTGGGGATACAGTTTAGAAGTGTTTTTTGTCAGGTTAGGCTAATGGTTGGACTTGATGATCTTAAAGGTCCCTTCCAACCTCAACATTTCTATGATTCTGTGACCTTAAGCACTCATGCAAAAGCTTTTACCATCTTAGCACATCCCTCATTTAAAATCTCCTTTCCTTGGGCTGCAGCTTTGAGAAAGGCAAATCAGAGGGAGAAGCCTTAGGAACAGTGGTAGTTCTAGTGTGTCTTAGCTGGTGGACATCTCAGTATACTTCCAGGGCCACACTTGGTGCTAGCATATACCCTTGCCTATGCTTAGCAGGGGAAGGAAATAAGGTTTGTAACGAAGGATTATAAAGCTCTGGTGGGGACGGACCCCCTTGTAGCTGAGGTAGGAGCTGCCCCCAGCTCTGCGGTAGTGGATGATTCTGAAATGATGGCAGTGTTGGTGTGCACAACACCAGGCTATCAGGCCATCTCACCAAGTCCTTGCTGCACCTCCTCTAGTAGCGTGTGGGACAAGACAAGTCCCATGGTGCTCTGAGCCAGCTGGGCCACCACCTGCATGTAAAACCCACTGGTGGAACTCCGTGCTTGTGGCTGGAGGGAGACTTGAGTGAGAGCTCAGGTGAACATCTGAGTGTAGACATCCCTGCAAGGCACTGCAACAGGAGCCGTAGGAAGCAAGTCAGGGACTTCTCATTCACCCTGACCATATGAAGAACAAGGGGACAGGCAATAGCAGGAAGATCTGCCTGCTGTTATCCTTTACCCAGTCTTGTCCTGATTTAAAGCATTTTCCAGGAGCTGCTGGCAGTGCAATGCCAGCATCTGGAGTAAAATTTGCCTTGATTTGCTGCAGACACGCATCTTCTTTCGTGCCTGAGTGCTGTTGTAATTGGTGCTCTTGGAAGGAAAGCAGCAACAGCTCATTAACAGCAATTAACACTCAGTGAGGGTCCCCCTCGGGCAGTTAGTGAATGAGAGTTTGGTGTGTGACACAGTTAATGTGAAAAGAAAAACTGGAGGGGAGTCTGGAGAGCAAAGTGGATAAGGGCAGAGCTGCTGGGCCTTTCATCTCACTACCCAAAGTAATGGCAGAAATAACTGAAGCGACAAAAGGAGGTGAAAAATGATGAGGCGTCTCCAGCCTTTTTGTGGCCTCCACTGGGATGACCACAGCTGTGATATTAAGGTGTACCTGATTAACAGGACACTTGATGAGCTTTAATGCAGGTTTAGCTGGCCTCCAGTCCTAAGGGAAAGACACTTAATTGGGTACAGGCAGCTTGGGAGCCTCTCGCTTTTTAAGTGGTGTCTTCAAAAACGGATCCAGAGTAACCTCATGTCACTTGTGGACAAGCCCTTGAGGATGAATGAATCACTCTGAGCTATGCTCTGACACCTGAGCAGCCCATTGTCAGGAGATGTTCAGCTGAACATGGTTGGATGGATAACATAAAAGGTGTAAAATTGAGAGCAGGTGAAGCAAGGATGGCCTCTTGGGGCAACAGCTGACCTGCCTAGGCCTTAATCCCAACCAGATGGTAAGACAACATTCAAATTAGCCGCTCACTTCCCATCCACTTTCCCTTGTTACAGAAGCCCTTAGCAGATCTTTCTCACAGTGAAAGAGGGCAGATATGTGCAATGTTATATTAAAATTATAAGTTTTGGGAACAACCTGAGGCCACCAACGCTGTTGTAGAGCATATATTCAACTGGAGATAGTAGGTGTCTGCAGACACCTTCACTTGCTGCTTGTGGTGGTCTGTCACTTGAGGGACAGATGGAGGAGTGTGTTATCTGCATACTATTGAACTCACTGCCTGTGAGATGTGGAGTGGAAGAGACAATCTACTTGCCTGATGCTCCCATAAGCAAAGCAAGATTGGGAGATGCCCCTGCTCAAGGCCTAAGCCCTGGCTGCTTTTTAGCTCCCTGTGGCACCTCTTGAAGTCTTGCTGGCTTGTACCCGAATATTGGCCTAGTGATTCCCACAGGATTCAGCCTCAATTGATGGACTTAAGTCTCAGGGTTTGTAAGCGTGGCGATGGGGAGATAGGTACTTTAGGGACCTCAAAGGTGGCAGTGATAGGTTCACTGGCTGCTGGGATTGTTACTTCTCCTCTAGTAGAGCTGCTGGGACTGGAGAGGTACAGTAGTTAACAAGGCTTTTTGCTGGAGTCCGATGATTTCTTGGTGGATGCTTTAAAGTTTCATGAAAGTGGTTGGGTTTAAGCTCGTCAAGAAACTTATTCTTTCATTGTAGGAAAGCTCACTCTCTCTGGGCTTTCCCATTGATTACTGATTTCAAAACTTGGCAAAGATGTAAGTGGTTGTCCTTGGTAGAGCCCATTATATCAGGCGGGCAGAATGGCTACCAAGTTGCTTGCTTGTGATGGGACTTGGAGGGTATATCCACATGAATGTGCCTTTGGATGACTCATCTTGCCCGGAGCCCTAGCTTAGAGCTGAAGACCACAGATGTGCTTTTGACCTTCTCATCTGAAGGATGTTGGAGAGTATTTGGCACGTAACAATGTGTACTTCCAAGAGGAAGGACTCAGAGCTCTTCACCTTTGGCACAATGCACCAGACACTTACTAAAAGGGTTGTTACATGCCAAATACTCTCCAACGTACTTCCAAGAGGAAGGACTCAGGATGGTGAGAAGACGCGTGTGCTTGATCAGTGTGACTTAGAGGGCTTTGGATTGTGTTTACATTTATGCCACCGCTGGGGAACTGCATGCCTTGGCCTCCACCTGTTACCTTCAATTTCCCTGCAAGGTATATATTGTTTACTTAATCTTCCTGCTTCTGCTTTGTGGTTCCTTGTTTGCTGTGAAAGCTGCTTCTTTCTTCACATGTGATGCACTTGTTTGTCCTTGTGTCTTTCCCATAAGAAGTTGTGTGTGTTGGTCTCTTCATTTTTACCTGCAGCTCTTCCAGGCTCTTGGCAAAGAGCTGTCTAGTAGCTCCCAAACTTTATCACAAATGAGGCTATGAGTTGGGCATCTTAAAGGTCTTTGGGGCTTTTGTTCTCACAAAGATATGAGAGAAGGAGATTATAACCTCTCCAGCGTGGGCTGGTAAAGGGAAAGAAAGGGTAGCTGTGGGCTGTGACATCAAATTATGACTGGTCCATGAGGAGAACATTGGCAGTGGCAGAGGAGGTGGTGATGGGGGCTCCAGCATGGAGGCATGCTCTCAGAGGAGCACATAGCCAGGGTGCATGTGGCAAGACTCAGCCCATCCACGTGGTGTCAGGCCAGTGGGACTGCAGGAGTGACCTCTTCCCAGGGGGAGGTTGTGTCCAGGTGCGGCTGTCTGGCAGGACCATGCAAGGTCCTGGGGATACTGGGACAGAGCAGAGGGCTCCATATCACACTGGGACCAGAGCTCTGTTGTGTTACCCCAGGGAAGCAGAGTAGTGGGGCTGGAAAAGGAACATGAAGGTGTAGAGTTGTCTGGGTCCAAGGGCTGGTTCCCAGCCCCTGGCTTCGGCACTAGCCAAAACAATTTGCATGTATGCCAGTGTACTGCCAATGCACCCAAATCTTCTTCCATGCATTTTGGGGTGCCAAAAGCAGGAAGTAAAATCTACAGTAATGCACTCCTTTTCTTCCCAAGGTTGAAGGCTCAGGGGTTAATTTCCAATAAGCCTGTGATGGAGGATGAGTCTTGCACACTCGCGCAAGCCTTCCTGCAAGCATGGAGATGCCAGGCAATGTTCCTTGAGAAATCTGCCAGGCACCCCCAGGGGTGGCCTCTGCTCGGGAGAGGGAGACACAGTCTGCATGTGAGTGAGGGGAGAGGATCTCTGCCCAGCGGCTGTAAGCAGCCTGGGTGCTTTCGGGGAAAACAGCTGTCCCAGATGTGAGCTATTGTTCGAACAAACACCACTGTCCTGGGGGCTGATTGTATCGGGATGGCAATTGTGAAGGAACAGCATGTGTCCAAGGGCTGGGAGGGGGTCATTCTTTGTCCTGATGTTCAGCCCTCCCCAGGGGTCCTCCTTGTCCAACATTGCCCACAGGCACAGGACCCCAGCCAAGACCCTGGCCAGGCTAGTGAGACCCCAGGAACAGAAACTGCGGGGCAGCAAGGAGCTCGGCAGCCGTGTGGTGGGACTTCATTAGCTCGCCGTTGACAGGATCTCTGGAATGATTTATCCCACATTTGGGTTGGCATGTTGAGCCGCAGCCATTGGAGTTCTTAAGTGAACATACTGCTTTTAGTTTTTCTTGGCCCAGCTGCCACCATTATTTAGGAAACCAAATTGCCCCTTTGCAGAGGGTGGGGAGGCAAGAGGGAATGGGTCTGGTGGAGCCCAAACCCACCGAGATGACACAAGGCAGAGGACTTTGCTGGGAGGCTCTGGGGAGGGTGAGGACGCTGAGCCTTTGCGACTGTTGCCTGCCAAGGACTGTGCTGGGTACCAGAGACAGCCTTGGATTTTTTTTTTTTTTTTTGTGGTTAACGTACAATCATTACATTACAAAACTTCCCCAATAAATTATCGCAAGTCCTTTTATATCCACGAGAAAGGCATTTTTAGAATGCTGGCTTGCACGCGCCACGCTCTGGCTGGGACACCCAATTGCCTGGACCTAAAAATAAGTTGGAGGCTTGGGACTTAGTTGGGGGGAGTTGTTTGGCTTGAAGAGAATTCTTTTCCTCTTTTTCTTTGTCTTGATCCCTTTCCTGACCAATATCAAAGCTGCAAGGTTTTGGCCTTTGGTGAGAAGTTTAGGGTGAATGTAGCAAAGTTGGGGTTGTTGTAGCAAGACTGGACACCACCATCATGGTGAAGAGTGCCTGGGGGGGGGGGTTTATTGACCACAGCACTGTGTGGTTCCCCTTGCAGAGGAACTGGGAGCTGTTAGCTTAATGCCCCTGGGAGCATCATCCCTGGTCAGCAAATTCATCCACTATTGTCAGCCCTGTTAAAGGATCCTTGTCCTGTCCATGCCTAGGAGCTTTCAGCCTGAGCAGATGAGGTATGCCAGAGGCTGGAAAGGTGGCACCCTGGTCTCCTGCCACCCTTTCATTGACTTGTGCTGCAAGGTCATACTGCCTTGCTGATGGGTGCGCGCATTGTAGCCTGCTGTGGGCTCATCTGAGCATCATCAAAAATCCTTCCCCAGCCTTGCAGTGTCTGTGCTTCCTTTTCTGCTGCCCTACTAGTCAGGGAAGCTGGATGAAGAAGACAGACTGACTCTTGGTGATCACCAGAGCAGGTTTGGGGGATGACCTCAAGCTAGGAGCTCTGCCTCCTCCACCTGTGCAGAAACCAGTTTGTGATCTGGTTCCTCTGTACCAGCCATGCCTTCTTTCAGGAGAGGACTGAGCTGCATTCTGCTATCTGTTAGTCCATGTTTCTCTCCAGCCTTGACTGGCCCTAGCACAGAGCTCCACGCGCACTCTGTCTCCTGAGGCTTGGTGCTGAAGATGGTGCTGGTGGTGATGTGCATCTGTACCAGCTCTTTGGCTGGAGACAGGCTTTAGGCAGTAGTGTGGCATATCCATGCTGGCCTGTGTGCTGTAGGGTCATCTTAACCATGCACATCCAGTCCATAGCTCTCCCTCTTTCTCACCACCTCTCTCGTCTGTCCTACAGAGGAGGATGCTGTGGAAGATGAGTGGGAAAGAAGGAGGAGGCACGTGGTGAAAAACTGGATACTTGCTTTCCGTTGAACAGTAGTGGGATGTGGGAGCCTAACTTCTCTAAGCTTTGAAAACCTTGCATGGCAAAATCTTCCAAGGTGTTTGTGAACGCCTGCCTGTGCTGTGGACAAGAATAATCCCAGCTGTTCAGCCAGGGAAACTGGGGCACAGAAGTCTTAGACATCTTTCCCCCAGTCATGCAGCAATGAGGTGCTCTGGCCTCCTGCCTCCTAGTCCCTGGATGGGGAAAAGAGATATTCAATGAAAAGAGATGAAGCTACTAGGTCCTGGCTAAATGCAAGGCAAAAAAAATTATGCTCTCACTTGCACAATTCTGTGTCCAGAGTGCTTTGCTGAACCTCCTGGCCCTGAGGCTCTGCTCAGCCATGTGAAGATCACACAGTGCTGGGGGAGACCAGGAGCATTGCACCGACCTGTGTTATCCCCTCTGCTTTCCCTCAGCAGATTGTGAACTGCACTATAAAAATTGGCATTGAAATTCAGGCTCCTGGGGACATTGACTTCCTTGCAGAGACCTTAAGACCTACATAAACGTGGAATGTTGCTTTGTATTTGTGCTGCAGGCAAAAAGTAAGAGAAGGCTGATTTACACCAGATCTACTCTTGTGGGTTAGATGGGACAGGGCATATCTGTGCAACCTTAGACAGGCAAAAAGCGCTTAGTCCTGGCCTAGGAGTTTTTTTATTTTTCTTTGAAACAAATAATTCAGGCAGAAAGTAAACCATACCTGCCTTTGTTTAGCTTGGAGCCTGCTCTAGAATAACTTGCCACTGTTGAGTTCTGCCTTGCAAAACCGCAAGGGGCTGCAAACATATTTCTCTGTTTCTCCCAGCACTTCTTGCTTGCCCTCTCTCACACGTTCTGTATAACGCCAGTGTCTCGCCAGCCAGCGTCAACGTTATCAAAAGAAGGCGAGTGCTTACCCCGTGTGGTGGATAGCGAGCCTCTCCAGAGCGTGTTGGTGTGTGCTGGAGCTGGGACACTGCCTGTGCCGGGCTTTGGAGCTCAGCAACCCAGGGCAATGTTGGGCTCCCCTCCTTCCCTGAGATGCTGCTTCACTGCCTTTCTCTCTGGCAGGGCTCCTTTCCTTCCCCTAAATGGTTCAAAACTGGATCTTTAACTCTGGTTCTTTGGAATTCTTCTGATTAACTCCCCCCAGCCACTGCTGTTTCCCTGTTTTCAGGGATGATGTCTCGTGATGACAGCTCCCTTCCCCTTCTTACAGCCCCCACAGATGTGCAGTAGCTTGCTGGCTTGCTAGGTACACCGTTAGGTCTGTGATCTCACAGACGGCCAGGCATGTGCTCTGGGGAAATGACGGTGGGTTTTCAGAGGCCACCATGGTGGTCTGAACCTCCTTCCTGCCCGCTGAGAGCGATGAACTCAGGTGGAAAGTCCAACCCAGTGGGATTCTATCACCAGGCACCTGCAAGCCTTGGCGTTTGCATCCAGAGTCTGCACTTGGTCAGCAGCATTGCTCCTTCCTTGAGTGGTCTTGGGGTTCAGGGGATGGAGGTGTTGCTGCAAGCAGGTGGGACGCTATGTTATAGACCTACTTAGCGTTAGCAGTGGGAGACAGCTTACTAGGGTGGAAGCAGGCTGTGACCTGCAATATTTGTCTCCTTATTCCACCGATGAGGAGGAGAAGCAACAAGCTGTGGCTCTGAACTTTCTAATTCCTGCTTTGTTGGGTTTTTGAAGGGGAAGGTAAGAGGGAGCAGGAGGACAGAGGTGCCTTTGAAATTTGGGAGTTTTCAGGTCCTTTTTTTTTGTCTGGCTTGTTCTACAGAGGTGACACATACCCATGCCTGCTGTCCAGCGCATGCGTGGCTTGGGCTGTCCTCTTTGTCATGGCTGAAACCACAGGCTGGTGCATCTTTGGCATCGGTGTTCCTGCAGGCTCACAAAAAAAGCAACCAGGAGAGAGGAGCTGCCCCTGTGATGGGCAAAGTTGAGGAGTAACTGCGGCCTGTGCTGAGCCTTTGTAGACCTTGGAGAGCTGGCAGGGGTGACAACCCTAAATAGATGCCTTAGCTGGGGGGAGGGGGGAAAAGGCTTCAGTTAGTGCTCGCAGACACCATGAAATATACATCAGGGTTTAGTCTGTTCATTGCTTGCAGGATTACTTCTTAGTAATTAGTACATTCCTTTGGAGTTCACTCCTATTGATGTTTTTGGTATGCGTTAACCCCAGATAAACCAAGATTTCTGCCAGGGAATTTCACTGTAGGATCATCAACTGGGAGCCTCTAGGTTGAGTTTAAACCCAGGAGTCTGAGGCACATGTGGCTTTTCAGCTCCCAAGGAGCTCTCCCTGGGAGCAACAGGGATGCATGGTCCACGGAGGATGAGAGATGGCCCATGTGTCCTCTGCTCCCACCATGAGAGCAGCTGGGAGCCCAGCCTCTCTGAAAGGCTGACTCTGCATCACCACCCAGTCTAACCCATCCCCATACCTTGATGGGTTTCAGACGGGTCGCGTGTTTTAAGATGATCTCACCCGTGAGGAAATGGTAAGCCTCTCCTCCTCAGAGATAACCATGATTCACTCTGATAGAAACAGAAAGGCCAAACAAGCAAATGGAAACTCCCTATTGACCAGGTCCCTGCAGTTTAAAAGGGTTTTTACTACCTATTCCAGTATGCATTTGAAAATCATATGCATTTACTCTTACATACTACAATCAGATGTTTTTTAAGCCATTAAGGCCCATTGGGTCAATAACCACCATTTTCAAAATCTATTAAATACCCATTTCCGTGGAAATAGAGCTTTTACAATTGATCATGGCTACCAACTCCCATTAAAATAAACCCCAAATGCTATCAACTCCCCCAAGATGTAGAGCACTAAAACGCAGATTGCCAGGACAAATTTATCCCAGGGGAAAGTTGATGGCCCATTATGCTTAAGCAACACAAGAATTGTCACATAAGCCAGGAAGTTTATGGGACTTGCATGGATTTGTCCTCCCTGAGGGGGTAAAAAGGAAGGTTCATAGAGTGAATCAGTAGTGCTAACACAAGCTTAAAGCCAGGTTCCTGTGGGAGCTTTTTGGTAAACATTTGGCTTATTTTGTATTTGTGCTGTAAGAAATGACAAATTTGAGTGTCTCTTCTCAGTGGCACAGGGTTTTCCATGTTGAATTATACAGGGATGTTACACCTCTGAGATTGTATGAGGAGAGCTGTTGGGAAGACAACCTTGCAAAGATGAGGTCCTTATGTCTCTCCCCTGGGAAGGAAGCCCTTTGGGGCTGCTGGTGTTGTGGTGGACCCTAAAGCAAGCTGCAGGAGTGTGAATGTGATGGGACTACAAGGGATCCCTGCAGGTTGCCTCTGGGTGAGAAGTAGCTCAAAAGATGCTCGTGACCAGGAGCTTGACAATGTGGGGGAGAAGGGGTGGGAAGAGTAGATGTCCCCACTGCAATGTTGCTGGTGGATCTTTCCATGTATAGAAGGTGAGAGCTGTGCCAGTCCTAAAATGTACCATGGAGCAGAGACCCCGCGTGTTCATGCTGAACACTGGTGACGGAGGGTTACAGCTTTGGCAGGTCCACTTCAGGAGGTGACCAAAAGGGCTGGGACTCATCGGTGTTGGCTGTTGTCCCCTCAGAAGGCAGACTCCAGTTTTTAGGGGGCACACCAAGGATGGGGGAACAGCAGTGCAGGAGAAAGGGGTCCCAGGCCCAGCTCCCATGTCTTGGCTCAGCAGAGAAGCACAGGAGGGAGCTTTGCGATCCAGCTGTCCTTTCCGATTAGGGCTTTGTTGCTTACTGTCTCTGCCAGAGAGCAGCAACTCTCAGGATGCGGGCTGGCTGCCAGCGTCAGCCGAAAGCTGCCGTGCCCCCTTGGAGGAGAGGTCAGGTAGTCCCTGCCGAGCCAGAGGCCACGCTTCCCTTGTTTGTCTCCCTTCATGCCTCCTTCAATCAGCTTCACCACAGCCCTCTGCTCCCTCCTGCAGCCCTGGATTTCTCTTCTATGTGTGCCCGATCCTGACCCAGCGCTCCTCTTCCCACTACCCTGTAACCTCTCTGAGCCCTTTCTTGCTGGGGGATGATGTCTGTGCTATGGGAGCATGTCTAGATGCCTCCTCCATAAGGCCACTGTGAGAAGATGCCCCTTCCCGCTCCAGCAACGCGGTGATGATGTCTGGTATTTGTGATGGGAATGGAGGAGGCAATGAGGTGAATTTGTCCCCCTCTTCTTAAGGGATTTTAATTTGAGGCAGGTGAAGGGGAAGATGTGGGTTCCTGTCCCTGAGGAGAGTACAGACATCTACCCCTAAAGCAAGTGTTGTGGGACTTCCTCCTGGGATCGTAATGTAATGGCTTCTGTGTCAGGCACCAGGACCAGCTGACCATTTGGGATCGCTGGTGGTTGGTCTTGGTGCTTTCTGCAGTGCAGGATTGACTCCTTCAGGAGCTCAGGAGAGACTATAGGTCTATCAAGTAGCCACAACCTTTGGAATTTTTTTTGGAAACTGAAATGCAGCTTGGACAAAATATGGTGCCTGGGTCCAAATGAGTGGTTCTCAAAAATCTTAACTTCTCCTAAGATGTCCTAAGGCTGGTGGTACCTCAGTTATAGCCAGGAAACCTACACAGGCACATGCTGAGGTTCTCAGCAGAGCCATCCCAAGAGGCCCCCAGACAGGCAGTGGCACCCACCATGTGCATAGCAGCTAGTAGCTGAGTGAGGCAGTATGCCAGCCCTGTCCTGAGGGCACAAACATCATGAAACCAGTGTTTTTCAATGATCCAAGCATCTGATGCACATGTGATTAATCTGTGCTAAAGGAAGAGCTACTGAATAACCCCATCCCTTCAGAGGAGCAGTGGAGGGAACTCCCCACTCCTGCAATGGGGTGGTTTAACACCAGCTGGCAACTAGGACCACAAAGCCACTTACTCACACCCCTTCCTTTCCCAAAAGGGAGAAAAGGAGGGGAAAGAATAAAAAAAACAACAAACAACTCATGGATTGAGATAAAGATAGTTTAATCAAACAATATCAGAAAAGGAAAATAACAATAATAATAATAATGCCACAAGTCACTCTTGCTGCCTGCAGAATTGGCACTGTCTGAAGCAATGATCGCAGGAACCTACAGCCTGGCTAACCCCATTTATATACTGAGCATGACATCTATGGTATGGAATATTCTATTGGCCATGCCATTGTTCTGTCTATATTCCTTCTCAGCTTCTATGGGAAGCTGAAAATAGTCCTTGAAAAGTATAAACATCACCTGGCAACAACTAAAACAATATGTATTGTTGACATTCCTTTCACCCAATCACTGGAAAGAGAATTAACTCTTTCCTGGCTGAAACCAGGACAGCTGGTCAGAAATCCCAGGGGCTGGGGGCAGATGCACGAGAAGCCTCAAATTTGGCAAAGCCTCCAGCAAGAAGCTGCAAGAGGAGGCTGTATCTGAAGACAGTGTTGGAAGGGGAAGTCAGAAGATCTGCTAGGGGGTGTGCACACATCAGTGTGGGTTTCCTGAGCGTGCCCACCATGCTACAAGGAAAGCTCTGGGGGTAAACTTCTTCGGAGGCTTATTCTCATGTATTCAACACAAGTGGGGGACTATTCTCAGTTCAACCCCCAAAACATAAGTACCAGTGTGCCACATGCAACCAGCCTTAAAACTGGTCCCTGCGTTCTCACCCTGCATGGAAGCTGTCAACAGAGCTACAACAAGATGCAGAGAGGAAACCAGTGTGTGGCAGAAAAGCAAACAGTCTCTGAGCAGGCTGGTGGGGAGGAATTAATGTGGGTTTCCTAAAGTCAGGTGCCCTGGCATGGTGCCAGAGTCAAAGAGACGTCCTTGATGCCTGACTGTGGCTTCCCAAGAGAAAAGCCAGCAAGTGTAGCACACCTTTGCCTGTGTTCAGGCTGGAAGGTTCTGGGATCTGTCAGTCCAGGCAGCTGGTTAAAAATTTGGCATCCTCAGCGGTGTATTCAGAGTTTGCCCAGAGAGGGCTTTGCATGTCCTTCACTGGCCTTCAGGTGATCAAATCTACATCAGTTCCTGTGTTTGAGCATTTCCATCGTTTTTTTGAAAGATGGGGTATGAGAGTGAAAGTAATAACATGGAGACTTTTATACCTGAAAGTCTGCTGAAATTTGCAGGTGGATTTAAGGTCTGTCAGAGAGAGGACAACCAGATCAGCCCATCTTGTTATGATCTTTGTTCACTCCTGTAGACATCACTGCATATATTATATTACCTGTTCTCCAGCTGCTCTGTGGTCAGTCCTTCTGGATTCAGGGTGACATTTCCTCGTGCTTCTGCTGCAAATATATTACATCCACTGAGTTTTGTTTATGAGCATTTCTATTTCTGCACTTTTCCCTCCTGCTTTTTGCCCTTTGTTCTGTATCCCTGCATCCCACCCCTTTCAGAATTGAGACTTGCTGCCACCTTTCCAGCGGTTCATCTTCTCTCCCACCCAGTCTGAATGGCACTTCAGCCCCCATCCAACTGCTGCCACCTTTTTTTTCCTTTATCTTGAGCTGTGCTCCAGTACCATGCCTTTAATCTTGTTGTACCCCGCTGTAAAGGGAACTTGAATTCTGCCTCACAGGCCTGAGTAAAGGTGGATACCATACATTAATTTTGTCCAGGGACGCATCTCAATTACACTGAGCTTCAGCTCCACCTTCCCTGCTCAGCAGATCTGCTCCTTCCTTCTTTTGCTCTTTTTATTTCTAAATGGGTCTTTTACTCTTTGTTTTCACTGGAGTCAGCTTGATTTCGGGGAATTCTCATTTCACCCCGTTCTCCCTGGCATCTCAGATGCAGTGGTGTCTGCTGGTCAGTCCTGGTTTTCAATTCTTAGCTCAAGACCTTTGTTCATCCCTCCATTTTAAGTTAATCTGAATCAACTCATTATTTGTTTAGGCCAAATTTTCTTTCTGTCATCAGCTCTTCCATAATTTCTACACTGCTTACCAAAACCAGGTCTAAAATAACATTGCCTTTGGCTGTTTCAGTGATGATTTAGTGAACAGCTTTTTAGCAAACACTTCCAGGAACAGCTGGGCTGTGCCATTGTTAGCAGCACTTATTCTTAAGCCTATCTCAGGGCAAAATGCCCTCTGGGACTTTCTGGTCTAACACTAATGTTATTGTTTGTCTTTCCCAAATCTGACCTCAGGAAGTTGTGTGCTACCATTTGATGTAATTGGGAGCTTGTCTGCCATGTGCTAGTGATCTGCAGCCTTCTTGGTCCCTTTCCCCAGTAAATCTATATGGAAGGGTCACAACTTGTCTTTTTGATCCTGTCTGCAGCTTTGCCAGCGCACCTCTGACCCTGCAGCATCTGCTACTGCTTCAGTCCCAAAGCCAAATCCCACCTCCCACATGGAGACTGAGGATTACCTCTGAATCCAATAGGAATTGCTCATGCATAAGGGAAACTCCTGATCCTGAAGGGCCCTCACGTAGGAGCATTTGCCCTCTTTGATATCTTGATACTCAGCCACTCATGCAAATTTTAAACTGTCTCTTAAGCAGTGCTGCCAGTGACGACTTCTTCCAAGGCTGTTCTTTTACTCATGCTGTCAGTGCCTCAGAGGTGGATTTTTCCGGACATGTCCAAGAGGTGCGTGATGCCCTCATCCCTTGTGTACCCAAATGCTCTTTGGCTGGAGTCCAACACCCAGTGAAACTGATGAGAGACTACAGAGAGTATTATACCAGTAGTGTCATGCATCCTGTTATGCCAGGGGAATGTCTGGCTGTTCCTCAGCCTTCTCTTCACCTCTTGCATGTGATCTGTATCTGGATGTGTTACCAAAGCCTGTCCAGGTGAGAGTCATTTGGATGTTGTTGCCTTGTCAAGTTGTCATGATGCTGGCAATGATGTTTGTGGCAGCATAGTGCTGGACTGGAGTCAGAGCTCCTACACCATGGTCATGGGGATGCAAGTAATCTTAACAAGTACAGAAGGACTTAAGTTTTTCCCTGGAATTACAGCATCACCCTGGCTGCATTAACACCAGAAACTTCAGGACAGGTAAATCCAGACTGTGAGGCAGCTGCAGTTATGAGAATCACCATCAGTCAAGTCTGAAGGCAGACCAAGTAACCTGTCTTGGCTTGTGTGCTGTGCCAAGATGGTACCATGTTTATGTTGTGGTAGTGGGCTTTGTCTGCCCGCAGCAGGGCAGAAGGGAGGCAAAGCTGAGCATCACCTGGGAATACACGTGACGGGAAGAGGGATGCGGGTTCACAAATTCTAGCAAGGAGGGTTTGTGTACGCAAGCAGAGAGTCCAAGTCTGGAGGATTCTCTCTTTAGGATCCCCCTAAAGAGTGACCATGGGGAGGAATCCTTTGGTGGGGTGAATGGGAAGATGTTCACTTTAGCTCAACATCTGGAAGAGCATTTCTCTTCACTGATGATAGGGAGAGTTTAGAGAGTCTGCTCTCTGACAATATTCATGCCACTTGATTCAGCACCTGCTTTCATGGATGGAGTTGTGGCTCTTGGGCTTGTGGCTGCCTGCTTCAGAAGCAAGGTTGCTGTGTGTTGCATTAACCCTTTGCAGCCTTGGGGGAATGTGTTGTCCATGCACCAAAAATGTTATTGGCAGGCTGGTGCTTGTTCCTGGGAAGTCTGAGGGATTCCTCATTTGTCAAGCAGAGGTTTGGAGAAAAAGGGAGCCTCCTTGCTTGGCGGGAGTAGAAAGAGGAATTTCCTTGTGGTGGGTGAAGGACATGAAAGCAGAGCCAGGAATCCCGTGTGACTTCATTAGGCTGTATGGTTAGCTGGAGCTGGCTGGGTCTCAAGTATTTTCCAGCTGTCCATGGAGGGCACTTGGATAGCTTCCACCCAACCCCACTCCCACATCCCCTCTGAAGCGTCTACAGGGAAAAGACTCCTATTTTTGAACTGCAGTGGAATTCTTGTGGCATTACACACTGCATCCTTTGCAGTACCCAGAGAATTCAGTTTGATTTATGGTACTGCATGGGGTACATGCTGGCCTTGCTTTTCATTCGGAAGTGCCACCTTTTGCATTTCAGTGATAATTGCCACCTTCGTGGCCCCAAGACTTCCTGTTATGATATGGCTGTCACTAAAAAGTGCCACTCTTGCTGCTCTTCTCTTACCTTAAACCACATCAGGCTTGTGTTACAGCTTGATTGTCCACTCTGCTGTCCCACAGATTAGCAGATCCCCTCCTCTCTCCCACCTCTGCACCAGCAGCGGTCCTGTTGTTGCTGTCAGAAATTGCTGCCTGGAAAAGCAGGAACAGCTGTCTTTCCAGAATATGTCAAGTCTTCTCCTTTGACCAAACCAGCCCAGAGCTTGATTTACATTCATGAGTAAAAAGATGCTGTCTGTCCCATGGGCTAGGACAAAATCATCCAAGGAAAAGCATGAGAAAGGGAGGTGAGGGTTCTCCAGGGAGGCCTGGGATCATGGATGGAACATGATTTTTCAACTGATTAGAAAGGAAGCTTTGGGTCTTTAGACTTTAGTGTGGTAAGGTCTAGTGCAGTAATAGCTTTTCATGCAAAGCTGTAGTCATTTGATGGCTTTCCCATTTGATGTGATGGGGTGACACAGAGAAGATGGAGCAGGACTCTTTTCAGAGTTACATGATGGTAGCACAGGAATTAATGGACACAAGTCTGAACATGAGAAATTTGGCTTAAACATTAGGATTTGTTTTTTACCATGAAGGTGGTTAAATACTGGAATATGTTGCCAAGAGAAACTGTGAAACCTCGGTCTTCAGAGCTGTTCAAGTCTCAGCGGGACAGGGCCTTCACAGAATCACAGAATCACAGAATAGTCAGGGTTGGAAGGGACCTTTGGAGATCATCTAGTCCAACCCCCCTGCCAGAGCAGGGTCACCTACAACAGGTTGCACAGGGCAGCGTCCAGGCGGGTTTTGAATGTCTCCAGAGTGGGAGACTCCACAACCTCTCTGGGCAGCCTGTTCCAGTGCTCCACCACCCTCAAAGTAAAGAAGTTCCTCCTCATGTTAAGATGGAACTTCCTATGTTCAAGTTTGTGCCCATTACCCCTCGTCCTATCAATGGGCACCACTGAAAAAAGACTGCTCCCATCCCCCTGGCATCCTCCTTTCAAGTATTTAAAAGCATTAACAAGATCCCCCCTCAATCTTCTTTTCTCCAGACTAAAGAGACCCAAATCCCTCAGCCTCTCCTCATATGAAAGATGTTCCAATCCCCTAATCATCTTTGTAGCCCTTTGCTGGACCCTCTCCAGCAGATCCCTGTCCTTCTTGAACTGGGGAGCCCAGAACTGGACGCAGTATTCCAGATGCGGCCTCACCAGGGCAGAGTAGAGGGGGAGGATGACCTCCCTCGACCTGCTGGCCACACTCCTTTTGATGCACCCCAGGATGCCATTGGCCCTCTTGGCCGCCAGGGCACATTGCTGGCTCATGGTCATCCTGTTGTCCACCAGGACTCCCAGGTCCCTTTCCACAGAGCTGCTCTCCAGGAGGTCGGCCCCCAACCTGTACTGATGCATGGGGTTATTCCTCCCCAGATGCAGTACCCTACATTTACCCTTGTTGAATTTCATTAAGTTCCTCTCTGCCCAACTCTCCAGCCTATCCAGGTCACGCTGTAAGGCAGCACAGCCTTCTGGCGTATCAGCCACTCCTCCCAGTTTAGTGTCATCAGCAAACTTGCTGATGGTACACTCTATCCCTTCGTCCAGATCATCGATGAATATATTGAACAGGACTGGACCCAGTACTGACCCTTGAGGGACACCACTTGTTACTGACCTCCAACTAGACTCTGCACCACTAACCACAACCCTCTGAGCTCTATCTGCTAGCCAGTTCTCAATCCACCCCACTGTCCATCCATCTATCCCACACTTCCTAAGCTTGCCAGTGAGGATGATGTGGGAGACAGTGTCGAAAGCCTTGCCAAAGTCAAGGTAGACAACATCCACTGCCCTCCCCTTATCCACCCATCTAGTGATCTCATCATAGAATGCTATCAGATTAGTCAGACACGACTTCCCCTTAGTGAATCCATGTTGACTACTTCTGATAACCTTCTTTTCATCCAGGTGCTTTGAGATGATACCCAGCATAAGCTGCTCCATCATCTTTCCAGGGATAGAGGTGAGGCTGACAGGCCTGTAGTTTCCCGGGTCATCCTTCTTACCCTTTTTGAAGACTGGAGTGACATTGGCTATCCTCCAGTCCTCAGGCACCTCACCTGTCCTCCAGGACCTTTCAAAGATGATGGAGAGCAGCCCAGCAATGACTTCCCCCAGCTCCCTCAGCACTCGAGGGTGCATCCCATCAGGCCCCATGGATTTGTGGATATCTAGTTTGTCTAACCTGATTTAATTAGACCTGTTTTGAACAAGACAGTCAGACTAGATGACTCTCCATTTGCAGTTATGCGACACTGATTCCACTATTCTACGGTGACACAGTCACTGAAGCTGCTGGGTTTCATCTTCCTTTCCTTTTTTCCATAGCCTGAAATGTCACACAATGACAGCACATCGTTACATTCTATACAGAGCCATGTGCTTCTGATCCAGTACCAGGACCACACAAACATCAGTGTGGATCCACCGTGCTGCTGTAGAGCAAAACAAGTTCCAGGTTTCTTCCCTATCTGCCTTCTGCCATCTGTGAGTCCCACAAGTAAAACAGTATGCAGTGTGGTACCTAAGCCTGCCTTAAAGTCAGATTGTTAGTTAGTGTCATTCAGCAGAACTTTAAGTCAACAGTATCACAGGTGAGCACCTGTCATGAGGGAGGCCCTCATGTCTGGACTCGTTCCCTCAAATACCATAATTTCAGATAGTGTTCATGACCATGCTCATTTCTAATAATGGCAGTCCAGAGCCCTCCCATCCCTAATCTTTCTCTACAGTTGCATATGCTTTTCTTGCAAGCTTTACTCTCCCAGGGTTGCAAATACTCACAGGTCAAGGTGGTATTACCATGCAGCTAGCTGCTCAGCAATGAGTTTTGGATGTTTTTGGAAAAAAATTTGCTTTGAGTCTGGAAAAAAATTTGCTTTGAGTCTGGAAAAAATCTAATGGCCCTTCTCTGTCTCTCTTCTAACCTCTGCCCTATTCTTTGGGGTTGCTTTTTTTTTTTTTTTACCTGCTTAGCTGATAGCTGTGCCCTGATGCGTCCTTCTGGCCCTCCATGTGTTTGCGTGTTGGCTTGCAGTGCCCACCCTGCTGCAAATACCATCTAGTTTGGAATACTCCAGTCTTGTAGGCGTTGAAGCTATTTGGGGAGCAGAGGAGAAGGCTGTCATTTAGGCTGTTTGTGGAGACCAAAGGCTGCTCTGCCTCCCCTCTGGGAAAATCACAGAAGTGCCAAAGAAGAGGGAGAGCATGACCTTGGCAGTAAGTGACAGGCGAAGACGCCAGTTACATGCTCCTTGTCTAAGCTAAGGATGCCAGTGGGAAATATGGATTGAAAGGAATTGGAATTGCCCATTCTAGATTTGTTTTGGTCTTAGTTATGTCTTTGGGGATGCCAGCAGGAGGATATTTGTGCTTTCCATGCCGTAGTGGGTGAAATCAGGGTCTTTTCCTCTCCTACTCCATTCATCTGTACTGGAACGGCTCCCCCTACCCCTGACACAGCCCTGAACCATCCAAACCTCTCAATGGAGGAAATTACAGTTATTTATAATTAAGGGTTGACAAAAAATGTTGCTAGTGTCAAGGGAATGGCAGGCGACAGCCAGAAAAACATCATGTCTCCAGAAGAGGGGCGGCGGGAATATCCCTCTGAATAGGGCTGACGTCAGCTCTCGGAATTTGGACAGCCTGGAAGGGTTTGGGGCTATTTTTCCAAGATATCATAGGTCAGGAATCAATGTTATTTTTAAGTCTGTGTCCCCCGAGCAGCTCTGGTGCGTGAAGAAGACTTTCTCTCCCCCTTCTCCCTCCTTTACACTCTATTTCTATGAAACTTTTGCTTCTCTTCCTTCCGAGTCATGCCACAAATATGTCCTTCAGGTTTATTTATTCTTCTCCCTATCTATTCCTCCCGGCCTGCTCCCGTCTTGGTTGGGTTGAAGGGATGGCGTCAGCGTGGCGCGTGTCTGGGATGCTCAGGCGAGGCATCACAGAGAAGAGATCATGTTCTCCTAATTTGCCTTTTCCGGTTGGGAGAGTTTTCTCTCCGCAAGCTGATGTGGCTGGGGAAAGTGTTCTGGGAATGCTGCTTTGTGGTGGGAGATCTCGGGGCCTGGTGAAGACAAGCTGGTCATCCCATCTCACCATTAAATGCTGCCATATAGTCCAGCCAAGATTTTCTAAAGTGACTGAAGTTTTGGAGCTGCTTTGTCGCTGGGAAGGTGGGTGAGATTGTCTCCAGCCCAGTATGGCCTGTTGGGTCTGATGGTAGGGGGAAGGTAGTCAGCAGAGCCTGATTATTTGACACTTCTCAAGTCAGTGATGGTTTTTGAAAGTCTTTTGGCTATTTCAGATGTGGGGAAGTGGCTACCCTTGGGTTTACCAAGCTGTGTTCTACATGCCATCCTGCTCTAGTCTGCTTCTGGAATCCCGTTTCTTTCCCCCCCACACTTTTTTTCTCCTTTTCCATTTGCTGTAGCAACCTCTCTCTTTCTAAACAGGTCTTTTGGTATAATACCTTGGCTAGGGATCCTGCCATCTCAAACAGTGTGTTTGCACATCTCTCATTGGTTTCCCTTCTAATTTTCTAATTTGCCTTTTTCCCCTTAGCCCATGTTCATCTTTTGGTCCTTCCTTCCGTAATTCAATGAGGTGAGGAATGCACTAATAGATGCAGCTTTTACAGAAGCTGCTCATTCAAATATAGCTGGTGTGCCTTCATGGCTGGTCCAGTGTAAAGAAACGACCACATTCCCTTCATAATCTCTCTGTGCAGCTCAAAGATGCCAACTGCTCCTGGAAGCATGGGAGGAAGTGAAATGCTTTCCACCACCTTAATGTTGCTGTTGGCCTTATGCTGCAGGTTAGTCATTCTTATGACATATTTCCACAATGGTGCATTTCCATCATCATTCCACAGTGATGTATTTGAAGCTTTTCCCTGAGTTTTTCCCCTGCTTAGAATCTCTTAGATTAATGGCTTCATAAACCATGAGTCAGGGTCCTCAGATTTTGAAGACTTAGAGACAATGTCCTCTAGAGCTATCTGTCCTAATGCTGTCTCGGCCCGTGAGTGGCACTGATGCTGGAAATGGTAGTACTTGATTTAAAAGAGTATCTTGCATTTGCAGCACAGCTCAAGGCCCTACAGTCCCACTGCTATTATTATGGGAATTGTTGTTGTTATTAAGTTAGATCCTGATAATTTTACACAGCTGGGGACCTGAGCTCCCTAAAGATCAACACTGGGACTGTTGATGTATGGGTGAATGCAATATAGACCTCTGACCTGTACAGGAACAACCATGTAGAGGGGATAGTGAAACCTAAAGTGCTGAGAGATACGACACATTGTGAAGATTGTTTTGTGGACACCTGGACATACCCATGGCTGTTATTGCTTTGCTGCAATGCCTATTGCCTACCCACCTCTTCCAGTCTATTACCTTCCCATGTCCTTTAGAAATGAATGTCTTTGATATCCCCATTCCGGTATATTTTCCATTCCTGCAGCTCTTTATTTCCAGCTCTGGACATGGGAGGAGAGACAGACAGGAGTGTTGTCAGGAAGCTTTCCCCACTAAACATGTCCTTTGATGGAGCTGTTTCCAGAGATGTCCCTCTCTCCCCATTAAGCTTGTTTTGAGACCTTCTGTGCTTCCCTGCCCTGGCTCCTGCAGACATCCCAGACCTCCTCTCACAGAGGATTTGGATCACATGCAGAGGCAGATTCGTTGAAGAAGGCCCTGCTGCTGGCTCAATGCTGGGGCAGCACTCTTCTCCAAGGTCTGTTTTGAGCAGAGCTGGAAGAGACATGTCTCAGCAAATTCTGAGATACCTTTAGCTCATGCTCTTCTTTATACAATACACAGGGATGGGTGTGAGGCAGCATGCTTCTTGATGTGTTACGTGCCTGTGCTCTGCAGGGACCCCTTGTGCTTGCCACCTCTGGCATACTGGTTATCCTGGGGAAAAGGACAGCATGGAGAGCCATGGTTGTGAACTTCTCCAGACAGGCTAGAGAAGCTGGAGAAGAGACTTCTTGGCCCCAGCTGGCAAACCTTCTCTGCTCCCAAAAATAAGGTTTGATGTCTATTCCTGCCCAGACCTGTATCAGGGACAACCCTTTGTTAGAACCAGTTGGAGTTCTGGATTCCTTTCTCTCTTGTCAAACCTTGAGGAAAAACATTTTTTTTCCTCAAATTCTGCTTTCCTGATGCCAAACCCATTCTCTTTTCCCTAGTAGGACTAATCTCTGCATTTTCTTTCTTCTCCAATTGTTTCTTCTCCCATTTTATCTCCTTTTATGCTATTCTATGGAGTCTTTTTTCAATTCAGTCCAAGGCAGATGCTGCTGTTGGATAACCTTATCTAAGAGTAGAACTCCTCATCAAAGCTACTGTAATTGGAAAAAGTTCTTCAGATTTGCATGACTGCCTCCCTCACAAACCCCTCACTACCAGTCCATGAACATCACAGAGCAAAATTAATACTGTCATGAGGCACTCTATTGAAATTTGCTGAATTTTGCCACACTTTCCTAAATGCTGTCGGTTTCAGAGGGTTGGTGATGGGGTCTCCAGGTCTGCTGAACCCTTTCCAGGGTATCTATGGTGGCCCCTGCTTTTTCTCTTTGTTCCACTGAAGTCTATGCTGACTGTCTCCTCTCCCTTGTCCTTGCAGGGCGTATGTGAGTGTGAAGGAGCTGAAGGAGGCACTGCAGCTGAACAGCACCCACTTCCTCAATGTTTACTTTGCCAGTTCAGTGAGGGAAGAGTTGGCCGGTGCTGCCACTTGGCCATGGGATAAAGAGGCCCTTAGTCACCTTGGTAAGTAAGCTACCTCACTCATGGGGTCTCAGGGTTGTTGGTTTTTCTTTTTCTTGGTTGATTTGGCGAAAAGAGGCAGCCATGGTTTGGCTCAACATTGAGAACTGGTCGTGATAACAGGCTTTGGATGTACCAACAGCTGCTAATGTAAGGAAAAGAGCTGCCTGTTCCCTGTGTCCATGGGGATAAGTTGGTGGGGTTACAGCCTGACCAGCGACTTCCAGTTTGGTATGAGGAAATTTTAATGGTGAAGGCAGCGAGACAGTGGGACAGAGAGCTGGGGGCGAGCTGCAAGTTCATCGTCAGTGCTGACTCTGGAGAGGAGTTTAGACATGCGTTCGGCTTCTGTGGGGCCTTCCAGGTCTTCTTTCTGGAAATGGTGAACTTCACTTTGCAGCATTTAATGACAAACAGAAAAACCAGGAGTGTCAGTGATTTCAGAGCCGAAACTCCAGATTTGAGCGACTCCAGAGCAGCGAGCACTGGCCACTTCCAAATTGAGCTGCAAATGTGAGGATGACTATCAAATTAAACCATGCTTTTATAACTTGGCTTACTACCTGCTGGAGGCAAGGTTCTCTTTGGCTTCAGCGAATTCAAGGCAGACCCTTAAGGTCATCAGTCCTGGCAGGCTACAAAATAGTCAAAAAGGCAACTGCTTCACTAGAATGTAAATGTATTGTGTGTTCTCTCCTATTTCTGCTGTGTCTCTTTTTCCTGCCTTTCCCTCCACCTCTTCAATGTCAGAGTTTTCTGGCAAAGCCCTTTACGCTTTGCAGTCAAAACATCTAAAGTGTTTCTCAATAAGTAACTGGAAATAATTACTCCTGACACCTGCACAGCAGACCTAGACCTGCTTTTACAAGTGCGTGATGTTCAACCCTTAAAAGTTTTACACTGCTGTTAAAGACCTGTTTTAAAGTTCTTTTTTGCCAGCTTCCCTCCCTCAATGAGTTTCAGGACTGTTTTTTCAATAGTCTATTGCTGCAGTTGCTTGTTGAGGAAGGCAGATCTCCATGAAATTTATTCCTTCAGCTTCCAGAAATCACTTCCAAGGCTCAGCTTGACAACCATCTTACTACAGCAAGTGCTTCAGCCACACATGTTCTCTTCAGACCCCTCCCAATGGCTCGCAACGAGTTGTACGGAAGGGTAATCAGGGTGATTGGTTTCATCAAAAGCTTGCACTTAACTCCTGTCTCAAAGTTTGTGTCCAGCCAGGGACACAAGAGGTGGCACCATCTGGAAATGTTGGATCAGGGTTTTAGCGTGGAGGTTAAGGGGAAAAGGGGTGTTGTCTTGGCTCTGGTGCCAGAGCTGTGAAGTAGTGAAGCTGGATCTGAACTTCTTTGAGGCTCTGGCACAGACTGAAGGCTTTGGTTCAAGGCTGTCCTTGGTTTTACATTTAATGAGCTTGGGAGGGCGGGTGGTGGACTCTGTTCTCTGTAAACAGTAATCTCCACCACATCATCAAGTGTTTTGTACCATGCACAATGTATATTATTGTCCAGCATAGAAGAAACTCAGGACTGAGCAGGTCATGGATTTATGGCTTTTGTCAAAACCTCTCACAAGAGGCTACTGGAGAATTTGAGTAGATGTGAAGGTAAAGCAGTGAGGAAAGAGCAAGGAAAGCCTTGGAAGGAATGAATAGTAGTTCGAGAAAATTTCCCAAGCTTTGTGTAAGAACCTAACAGTGACCAGCAGTGGAGACAGGTCTTTACACAAGAGAGGTCTGTCTCCAAGAAGACAGACTCCTTCTCTTGCACTGAATCTTTCTAATCATCTGTCTATCCTGACCTTAATATTGTAAGGTCAGCACANGACTTTCTGAAGGGGTGGTTTACCACGTTAGACCAGTAGTAATACTAACCAACAGCAACTGCGTTCATTGAAGCATAAAGAGATAATTACTGATTTGGAGAGGGTGAGCTGGTCTATGACACTTCTATAGGCAGTATTTCTGCTGCTGTGGAGCTCCTAGACTGTGACAACTTGCAGCCAGCTAACAGCAGAAGTAGAAGATCTCAGGTCTATTTGCACCACTCCTTCTAACCATACTGTCTGTCTCGGTCTTTACACCATAATCACAGTGAGTTCCTCTCAAATTCAGAGCTCTTGTTTGGAGTCTGGAATGAATTTTCTGAGAACTTAGAAGTAAATCTTTTCAACTACAGAACACAAGGAGTCAAAGAACTCCTGTCCTATAAAAAAAACTTAGCTTTCTGCAGTGGAAAGCCTTGCCTCAGAAACCCTAGCAATGTAATAATGCAGATGCTTTAAACTTCATGTGTAGCTGCATGTGAACTGTATTTGCATAAATATGGTCGAAAGGCAAGGGAATTGTGAATATTTGATGTTATAAATACTTTCTGTAGTTATATAAGCTGAGGCCAGCTCATATATCTGGCTGAGGTCAGTGGATCCTGAAGGAGCGCCAGCCGTTCCACCAAAGGTACCTTAAGCAATGGCCATCTTCCTGTCTGACTAACCGTCATGCGTTTGTTCCATTAATTGCTGTGACTCAGTGTTTGGGGAAGACTGGCCCTATGATACAGGTTCAGCTTTGTGGTTTGCTCTTTAAAGATCCAGTGCTTGCTTGAGCATGCACCCTCTGCGACAGCCCTGAGCCAGGAATGGGTTGGCTTCTTGGGGGCTAGCTTGAACCAGAGTCCTTCATCATTGCTGTTGATCATGGCTAGAAGCAGGGTAACATCCTGGGACCTTTCAACAGTTGTGTGAGTGAAGGTGAAGTGGGCTCCACACCAGTGCAAGTCATTCACTGTACTGATGGTCTGGGCATCTCTTGCTGCTTGAGCAGAGTTGAGACTTGGCCTTGGGGATGTTACCCAGCTGTAGCTGGTAGGTCTGGTCTGGAGGGAGAGGATGTGGCAAGACCAGCCCTGCAGTTTCCAGCTGCCTAACCTCAGTTTGGCGGGCAAGTCCAAACAAGACTCTGGTTCACCTGCCTTGGAGTGCTGGACCCCCTTGATATGACATTGAAGTGTTCAGCTTGGTTGTCTAAATGCTGACCGTAGGGGCTCGTTGGGTTGGTTCTCAGGCATAAGAGGGAGAGTTCGCTTTAAGTCCAATTTAGCCCATCTCCCAGGGCAGGAGGAAGCAGAGGTGAGGAGGAAAGCCTGATCTGCAGATGAGGGAGAGGGGAGGCTGATCTTGTTGGGATGTTATGAACACTTCCACATCTTGCCTTCACCGTCAGGACCCTGCAGAGGGGAAATACAACTTCCTGGTCCAAAGCTGGGAGCTCTCCCAGCTCATCAGGGAGCTGTGGGGACAGGGAATGGAGAGACGGGGATGTTCTGGAAGGAAGGCAGAGTTCTCATGCTGTTTCTAATCCTGCCATCTAATTAGCTATAAAAAAAAGTACTAAAAATATGACCATCCTTGTGGAGTGTGGGGGAGGGATGGGATAGGGGAAGCCAGCAGAGAGGAGGGAGGGACAGGGTATCCCAGCCTTGGCATCCCTCCCCTGTGACAGTTTTCTCCCTCCCTGTACTGGAATCCCATTTATTCCCCCACATGGGAAGAGCATTGGGTTTCCGCTGGAAGGAGGGCTGCTTGGTCACAGGGCTTCCCGTGCCCCTGGTGCTCGGACCCGTTCCTTGTGGTTAGTGCCGCAGGATGCGTGCAGGGCTTTCACATCTAATTTATTTGTTTATGAACACTATTTTCTTTCTGTGTGTGCATTCCTCCCTTCAGACCTTTGGGCAGGCAGCCGCCTCCCTGCCTTGTTCAGGCTTGGGTTTGGCTGCAGAGATGCCTTTTCTGTCTGTTCTTTCTTCTCTCATGCCCTTTTTTTATTAAAATGAGAAGCAGCTTTTTTGTGCCTACTGGGTTCTCCATCGAAGGGATGCTGTTTGCTTTCTATAGCATTTACCAGCCTGATAATTGAGAGGGGCATAGCTTGCAAAAACCTAACAATTGGCAGGATTCAACATGAAGGTCCCAAAAAGATTCTTCAATCTCTGTACTTTCTTGGGGCCCATCTCCAGTCAACTAAAGGGATGGCTGATGGGATGCAAGGTCCTCTGCTCTGGTGTTTTACAACTGGGGAGAAAGGGAATGTAGCGACTTTGTGAGCCATCCTCTGCCTCAAGCCAAGCTGGCCTGGGCATAAGATCCGCGCTGTGGGGAGGAAGAACAAGAAACACGAATTTTCAGCTAAGAAATGTTGTCACTTGACAGGTCAGCCCTTCCATGAGCCGCACACACAGGATGCTCTCTAGAAGATGCCACCCTTTTTTCTTCACCATCTTGCAACCCTGTTGGCCTTGAAAGAATTGCTTGGTACACCTCTGAAGGCCCTTTTCCAGCCCCAACCCACTGTTCACCCAGCATGGCTCCACCAGAGGAGTCACAGTCCTGCTGGTGTCCTGCCAGGGACGCCGTGATCTGAAGAAAGCCCTCTCTTGGAAGGAATGCCCTGTACTTGAGGACACGAAGTAGTCCGGTAGCGCACGGAGCTGATCCAGGAGTAGATTTCAAGCAGTCTATGCTGTGGCTGGAGACAGGATCACACAGTGGCCTTCTGCCAATTTTAACTTTGCTGGCAAAGGCAGCAATCATCAGCAGAGATGCAGTAGCAGAGACTCTGCTGTGAGGTAGCTGGCACAATAAATCCTCCAGGGCCCTGCAAAGGAGGCAGCAAGCTGTGCCAGAGCCAACTATTCGCCACGCTGCCATCCAAACTCTCTAGGTTAAAAGTAGTTGGGTAAAAACAGCCTGGCATGCCATGGAGGTATTGCCTGGAGTCAGCCTGGGCACATACTGGGGTCTGCTTTTCACCCCTTTTTCTTGCTGATATTCCCCAGCACTCAGTCCACTGTGAGGCAGCATGGAAAAGCAGATGGAGCAAGGAAGTGAGATGAGGAGAGGGAAGGAAATGGCCACTGAAAAGCCTCAAAATGGGGAGAAAAGATGTAAGGTTTCCAAAGGCATTTTCATTTGGGCAAAATAAAAGTAAATGAGAGAGAAGAGGTAAGTTTTGTTCTTGAGCATTCTCTATGGACAACTTCCCAGCAGATGTGGTACACAGGTGTTGGTACAGGGTGTGCATCCCAGGTCAGGAGTCAGAGATGCTGGCAGTGAGCAAAGGGAAGGCTCTGCTCCACTTGGGTTTCCTCAGCATCATTGCTCCTTGCTCTTCCCATCACAGGTGGGTGGGCAGGAGAGAAAAAAACACCTTGTCCTGCAGCCAAGGGTCCTACCCAGCTCTGTGCTGTTGCTGTCAGTACGAGGTGGCAGCTCTGAGCAGCTTCTGGGGGACTTAGTCTGTACCCGTGCTCCAACATCTTGGACAGTTGAGCCTGCACTGAATTGGCTTGGAGATGAATTGCCCCTTTGTGCCCCCTTGAGCCAAGGGGCTGGGGTGCCCCAGTGAAGGGGAGTAGGGCTGTGATGGGTGGGGGATTCTCACCTGGTTCCCTTGGTGCACCTTGCCCACACACAAACCCCTCTGAAGGGATCTTCAGAAGCTGCGTTTGGGAAAATCTCACTCCAAAATACACAGCGAATCTGAGTCAGCTTTGTGGTAGAAGCTTAGTGGATTGCAATAACATCTCATATGAGTTTAAATTTACTCCTTAGGGTCTGGTTTGGAAGGTGAAGCAGTAGACCACTGATAATGTCTCAGTAGGGGCCAGAGGCAGCGCATTTGAATCTTCATATGGACTTCTGCTGAAGGTGGCTTCTAGTTGACACGGCCAGGCATGTCAGGAATTTGCTAGGCACTTCATTCTCCTTACCCGCCATGGGAACTGGTATGCTCTAGACACTTGTCTAGGCTAGGGAAGGTCGTCTTTCCTCTGGTTTAAGACTATCCCAGTAAACCCAGATCATGTCTCAGTTTGCTGCCTTGGTTCCAAACCTAATTTGGAGTTGTAAGTGTGAACCAAATTATAAACATGTGAAAAGACACAGAGGGAAATGATAGCCAAAATGATTGATGATGTTGGGAGAAGTGGTATCATCAGAAGGGGAAGAAAAAACACACATCCCATTGCACTCCAAGAGGGCAGAGCAGCCCTCTTCCCATCCTACAAGCTGCTTGGTATGTTCATCTTCATTTCTCCACCTGGCACCTCGTTTGTGACCGGGAAGAAAGATCTAGCACAGGTGGGTAACTGCGGCTGCCTTCTGTCTCTCTCTGGATGATGTTCTCTGTACTTGCAATTCTAGGTGGAGTTGTCCTCAACCCTGCTTATTACGGTATGCACGGCCACATGAACACCATGATCCATGAAGTGGGACATATCCTGGGGCTGTACCATGTCTTTAAGGGAGTGAGCGAGCGGGAATCTTGTGACGATCCCTGCAGGGAGACAACTCCGTCTATGGAGACAGGAGACCTCTGCGCTGACACTGCCCCCACCCCAAAGAGTAAACTCTGTCGGGATCCAGACCCTACCAATGACACCTGTGGCCAGATGCATTTCACGGGAACGCCATTCAACAACTACATGAGTTACACAGGTAATGAGTAATAGTCGTTAGAAATTGTAAGGGATCACCTTCCCTAGAAACTTGGGGTTCTCTCCCTTCTGCCTTCATCGATAATACCTTCCCTCATGGTGGGCAAGGATGCGGCAGGCTGCAGCCTGTGCTTGCAGTAGCTTCTTAGCCCCTTTCTTGCTGCAGTCTGTTTCCATCCCTCCCCCCCTGCCTGCCTGTAGGTCATTGGAGATGCACAGAAGTTATTCTTGTCTGCAGGATGGTGTGCCTTTGTTCTCAAAGTCCTGAAGCAACTTTATTATTACTATTATTTGTTGTTATTACTAATACTATTATAATTTTGGACCTTTGAGTTGAGTCCTTTTGGCTTGGCTCCCAAAGGCATGCTGTGGAGGGCTGGTGTTCCTCCTGGCAGCCGAGGAGGACCAAAGCCTGTAGAGCAATTCTGTCACTCCCTGCTGACCCACTGCGAGTCCCACGAGGATGGTGGCAGTGCCCACATGTTAGAGCTCGTGCGAGCTGTTGTTGAGGTCAGCGCAGCCGGGAGCTGCTGTGGCAAGTGCAGGGATGTGGAGCTGCTGAGGCAGTGCCATCTTGTGGCTTTGGGGACATACGACACCAGAGAGTCTGGCAGGAGAGCAACCATGCACTGGTGTCTCCCAGGTCTTCCCAGAGGTCCCCAAACCAGGGTTTAGACATGAGGAAAGGTGCACATTGTAATGCCCCGCTGACCGATCCCTGCCACCTCTCTTCCCCCAGACGATGACTGCACCAACACCTTCACCCCCAACCAAGTGGCCCGGATGCATTGCTACCTGGACTTGGTGTACCAGCGCTGGGGCCAGAGCAAGAAGCCCGCACCCATCCCGATCCCTCCCATGGTCACCGGACAGACACAGGACTCCCTCAGCATCTACTGGCTGCCTCCCATCAGCGGTGTCATCCACGAGAGGTAAGGGATCTGCTGTTGTCATGGTCTTGGGTTTACACAGAAGCCTGCTAAGAGGGACAAGGGATCTTCTATGGTGCAGATCCCCCCATCCCCTTTCCCTCTTGGTCATCTCCAGCAGAGCCCTCAGACACAAAAGCTGGGCTGCTGCAATGGCCCTGCTGGCACATGGGCTCTTCTGTGAGCTTTCTGTTGTTGGGGTGCCAGGAGGGGAAGCCAAAGAGCGTGGGGAGACAATGCCAATTCTTAAACCCCAGAGTGCAATTACGGAATGAAAAATGAGCTTCATTTAGCACTTATTGTATAAAATAACTATTTACCAGGAGGAAATGCAGCCTTGTGGTTAAGGCAGGGAGCTCGAACCACAAGAGCTGGGTTTCGTTCCCAGCACTGTCACAGACTCACGGTGTAACCAACTGGGGGTAAGTCAGGAAACTTTTCAAGCCGGAGAAACAATGCCAAGGAGCCAGAGTTGTTTGGTTGGTGAGCAGTGCATGGCCCTGAGCGCCGGGTGGCTGTCTTATTTCTCCCCAGTACCACGGAGTCACCAAGACCTGGATACAACACCAGTGCCTCTATTCAGCAGCCCCTCTTACTAAAACATTGTGGTTTCCACCAGGTTTTAGGTCTATGCTTTTATTATGGGACCATACGCACACGTTAAAGAGATCTCGAGCTTGTTTTAAAGCTGTTTCATGAAGCTTTCTCTTGTCTTTAAAAGAAAAGTGCTGTTTGAGGGCAGCTGGGACACTTGCGTCAGTGTTTGCTGCCTTTTCAAAGAACTGGTGCTCTCCACGATGGGCCTTTCACCCAGTTATAACAAGAGTATGTGCCTGTCACCCCCCAGGCATGACAGCCTCTGAGTGCTCGGTGGCCTCGAGTCATCCAAACTGCTTGGTGGGGGATGGAGCCATTTGGGAGCAGGAAAGCACTGGTGTAGGAGGCAGGTGCTGGATCTTCGGATCCATCCCTGGCTCTTGCTCATAACTACCTCAGGAGCAGGGTAGGGGTCCTTCATCCCCTGAGATGAACTGGTCAAGGAAATGGGCTGAGGCTGGCCCCTATCACAGAAAAATGCTTTTTTTTTTTTTCCTGGAGAGCACAGTGGGACCCAGTTTAGTTGACATTATTGTGACTGTTTTGTATTACAGTAGTGATGAAAGCCAAAACCTGATTCTGGGGTTTAGCAGAGATAGATCCGAGTGCACCTACCCAGCTGCAGATGCGTTGTCCTGGGAAGCATGAAATCTGTTAGCTCCACTTTGTGGGTAGGAAACAGTTGATTCAATTGCTCATCCAAGACTACCCAGAGAGGCTGTAGAAGAGGAAGGATTAAACCCAGCTTGTCTCACGGTCACTCTTATTTTCCTGTCTTTGACGAAGCTTATTCCAAGCAGGATGATATGCCCAGGGGCTTCCTGAGAGCTTAGCTTTGCTTTTCCAGCTTCCCATCTTATCCTACCTGGACAAACATGAATGGAAAATTAACTGGTTACAATTAGACATGGCCTTTGTCTTTTGTCTACAGGGAGCAGGACATGCTCTGTGATGACTGTGCAGAGGACGGCACCTTCCGTCAGTATGTGCATAAGGCCTCTTCCCCTCGGGTCTGTGATTCCTCCGGCTACTGGACCCCCGAAGAAGCAGAAGGTAAACACCTCGTCTCTTTCCCAGGCTGTGAATCCCCTGGACAGAGCTGAGATCTCGCTGGGAAAAGAAAAAGAAGCTTTTTTTTCTTTTAGAAAATCGTCTCCTCTTTTGGGGAGGCTTTTTAGTGCAGGAAGGACTTCTAGGTTCCCAGGAGATACCTGGTAGCTGCCAGCTGGCTTTGGACAAATAAACCAACACACTGATATTAACCCAAATCATTGCCCAGAAATGTGTTAATGAGAGACACTGGTCAAAGGGAGGGGCATTTCATTGGAATAAATCTTACAACATAGATCTTGGGAACTTCATCCAAAACCTCAGGGGCATTCATAGGCTTTGATGCAGCCTTGTTGAAAGGGAGCAAGAGAGGATCCTTGCTCAGTCTCACTGAATCTGTACCTAGTCCTGGCCAATCTGGGTTGGATGCAGTGCCTCCTTGGCAAGGTGAACAGCAGGGTGTCACAACTTGTGCTGAGACCCAGGTGTTGGCTTAGAGACCCATCTTGTGGGCATGGTGGTGGTGGCTTTCAGGGTCATGCAGCTGCTGTAGGAGCTGTTGGGCTTTTCATGCTGCCTCAGTTCCTCTAAGGGCAAAGAAGAGGAGGCAGGACACCAGGTGGAATGATCCTGTGGGCTGTATGTGGTGCACGTGCTGCTGCTGAACCACGTGGGGCCAGAGGACCTGTTAGTTCTGTGCATCTGCATGTTTGAACCACTGAGGTCAACTAAAAAAGTGCCAGGGTGGCTGCTGAGAAAGTGCATTTTGGACGTTATTATGCCTTTGGGATGTAGCCCATGCTTTGAGAACAGGAGTGTCAGGATGTAGCTGAGATTCTGTGCCTGAAAACTCTTTAAGTATCTCTCGCCAGCATTGCGAGCTGAGGGCAGGGGGAAGTCAACTTAAACAAATAATCAAATATATGCTTGTTCAGTGATATCAAACAAACCAAAGCTTAGCTCATTTGTTGTCAGTGGTTCCTGTTTCCCCCACCTATCTGATTCACTGGCAAATTAAAACTACTTCTGGAATTACTGGATGTTGTTTTCTCCTATGCATGACCTGCAATTATCACAAGTGCATGTTTGCTCTGGTGAAAAAAAGAGATTTTATGGTTCTTAGAAGACTAGTATTAAATGGATGCAGGCTTTGAACTGGTGTTGGGTCCGAAGAAATGCTGGCGGTGGTGGTTGAAGACAAGGGTATTTCTACTACAGGATGATGAATTCCAGTGATGCTTTCTGGGACTGAAATCCCAACACCACATTTTTCTTGCTGAGTGGTAATCCATCACCAGGGGAGGCAGGCTGGGGATCTTAGGTCAGCCTGGGCACTATCCTGGAGGTGCTGGTGAAGGAACAGCCTTCCAGAACTGCTTCCCTGGCTTGCTTTGGACCTGGTCCCTTCCTGCCTGTGGCCTGTTTCGGCATGTGCCTGTGGAAAGCGTTGGTGTCTTTGCTCTGCTTAGCTACTGTCCAAACCCACAGAGCCACAGGGACACAGAGTTCAGGTGCCCCTGGCAAGGCTCCTGTGCCCGTGACACTACAGAGCAAGCTTTGTGTCCCCCAGCTGTGTCCAGGCTGTCTCTAGAGCTGCTGATAGCACTGTGACCAGCTGCAATGTGGGTACCATTATCCCTGGTTTTGAGGGCTGTGAGACAACAGATCTGCCAAGCCTTGTATATATGCATACCCAGGAGCTGGGAGACTGGTGATGCTTGTTGCTTTCTAGGAGGTTAGGGAAGATGCCATCAGCTCTGGCACATGCCTGTAGCAGGTGCAAAACTGCATGGGTGTGTGCCTATAGCACAGAGATGCATAAGCACCCATAGGGTACCTGCAGGGAGGATTGCCGCTCTGGGTCCTGTGAGGTCAGCTGTCACGTGGTCCTCATCAGCCTCCTCCTTGTCCTTCCTGCTCAGGGCCCCCGGATGTGGATCAGCCCTGTGAGCCCAGCCTGCAGGCTTGGAGTCCGGAGCTCCACCTGTACCACATGAACATGACGGTGCCGTGCCCCCAGCCAGATGGCTGTATCCTGGAGCTGCGCTTCCTGCACCCTGTCTACCCCGATTCCCTCACCCTCTGGACCACATACCTCTCCATGGGCTCTCCCAAGGCACTGTCCGACATCGAAGTCTTGACAGATCAGGGGGAGTCCATCCATCTGGGCCCCCTGGACACCTTCTGTGATGTCCCCTTTACTGTGAAGCTCAACATCCCTAAAAAGGTGTCTGGAGTCAAAATCTACACCTTTGATGAAAGGATGGAGATAGACACAGCCCTGCTGACGTCCATGCCCCACAGCTCTCTCTGCTCCTCCTGCAAGCCGATCCAGTACCGAGTCCTCCGCAACCCCCCATTTGCAAATGGATCCCCTGCTGCCCCGGCACAGGCGCACCGCCAGTTTGTTGACACGTGAGTGATGAGGCTGCTCCATCGCAGGCTGAGTGGGTGGGTCAGGCAGTTTTGATGACTTCCTCAGGTCATGCCTTTGAATCCCTGGATGGTTTTGCTTGTGGTTTTTTTTTTCCCCCTGGGAATTACCATGTTCAATGCCATGAACAACCTCCCTGTTCAGCATCAAGGAAGCTTATTGCAGACCCATCATGCTAGCACTACCCTTGCCCAGGAGCCCAGGCTAACTAGAAGGAGCTCATTAAACCCGGAAACATTTTTTCCATCAACACGAGTAGTAAAATGATCGTTCCAGTTAATGCAGCTTCTCCCCAGCTCAGACCCTAGGGAATGAGTGGCAGGCCACTCTGCATGACCTGGCACAGACCCTTTTCCCACAGTCTCTGCCTCTGGCTGTTTAGAATTTGAAGACATATGTCAAACTGTGATATTGCCTGAGCAAAAATCTGTGATTTCTATAGCTGTGGTGAGCAAATCTGTTGCAGATGTATGGGTTGTTCCCTCCTGCTCTTTGTTTAAGTCCTCTCTGTTCCTGCAGGGAAGTCATGCCTGGGCAGGTGTACCGCTACCAGGTGCAGGCAGTCTCTGGGACAACCTCAGGAGAAGCCTCCCCACCACTTGTCCATGTCCACGGAGCACCCTACTGTGGAGATGGGAAGGTGACCACGTAAGTCAAGAAACCCAAGCTCTCAGCAGAGGTTCTTTAAGCTATCAGGTCATTCTGTCCCAAAGGGAAGCGCCAGGTTGGTCCTGCATCCATGGATACTTGTCTGAAGAAGCTGCACTGAATCCCTCCAAATGACTCAACTATAGAGCTTGTATTGTAAAATGCCATGTACATAGGAGATGGAGACGGTCTTTTTGAGAGGCCGGGTCTGGATGAAGGGTCCAACCTGAACATCCTCAGTGTTTGACTGCAGTGCTTAAGTTTTGGCCCATCTCAGCAAACTGTTGTAGAGTCTGACCCCAAAGGGATCCGCCTCTGGGACTGGCCAATATAACCTTTTGCACAGGGCACACAGTGGTGGCCCAGCAGGACTAGGTTCTGCCGCAAGCGCAGTCCTACACAGCGCAGTGTCTTTAGACAGCTGTCTTGTCACTGCTTAGAGACCCCAAATTATGAGGGATGCACCACCTCTACATTGAGAGATCCAGTGGTTCACCTACTCCATCTGGGAATAATTATGCCAAATGTCCATATTTTGTCTTTTTCAGACTTCAACTTCTAGGTTACTCAGAATCACTTTCCTTTGAAAATAGCTTGCTTAACAGTGTGAGGAAAATGAACAATTGAAGCAAGTGCAGGAGGGACTGTGGTACCGTATAAGACCCATGAAGGCAAAGAGGCTTACAGCAGGGCTAGCTGCTAAAGTGGTGTAATCTGGTATAGTTTCAGCATGAATTCATACTAGATAAAGACTTGGTCCAGGGAGAGCAAATGACTACATTGGGTTCTGTTGTCAAAGTCGACTGAAAAGTGAGAACAACAGAAATGGCTGGATAGCAGCTGAGATTTTTGACAGGTTTTCCTGTTGCTGAGCTGCTGTGGGTAAGGCCACGCAGGAAGCTTTGTCTGTGAAAGTTTTTCCCTTTGTACCATCTGTGGAACAGTGAGCCAAAGGTGGGAATATGGGACACAGTGGATCTTTCATGTTAGATGAGGATATATGTCTGAAGTTTTTTTGCTTCTTGTGTTTTGGGATACGTAACTCTGTGCACAAAGGAATAGATACGAATCAATGCATTTCTGCCAGCTTTTCCCATCAGGTCTATTTTCTGCAGCATGGGGCCAGAGCCTTTTCAAGGAAACTGCATGGGTTTTTTTCCTTATGAGATGCCATGCATGTCAGCTGGGGGCTGATTCTTGTGTCCTCTTGGGCTAACCTGCTCTCTCTTCCTTCTGCTCCCCCTTCTCCAGCTCCCAGTAAAACACTAGCCCCATCTCAGAACCTCCTGCCCTCTCCAACACTTGCTTTCTCCAGCAGCAAGACTTCCTTGTGCTTGGTTCTCTACTTCCTCCATTGTATATAGCTTCGTTTTCTCCCATAGTTCTTGCCTCAGGTCTTATAAGCAAGTCACAGTACAGTCATGCCTTCTCCCATATGCTGTATACCCAACCTCTTTTTAACCCCGGCAAGTTATGGAGTTTTCTCTCCTCTACCTTACTCCACATGGCATTCTTCCTCTTCTCCCTGCTTCTGTGGAAATGGAACCAAGATATGGGGCCCTTGCTCATGACTGGGCGCAAACACAGGGGTGTTGAGTCAAGGGTGTGGTATTAACACATCTGGCTGTTGTCCTTTCAGGAGCATGGAGGAGGAATGTGATGATGGGGACTTGCTGGATGGAGATGGCTGTTCCAGGAAGTGTAAAAAGGAAAAAGGCTTCAGCTGTGTCGGTGAGTCCAAATGGATTGAAACATCCTTTTGAGGCAGGAGTCAAAACTGTATGTTATTCATACTGCTCCTTAGAGCATGGGGTGATGCACCTCATCACAATAAAATGTGGATCTATAGGTGTAATGATCCATGGAGCTTGTCAGGCCATTGTGGTGGGAAATCCCAGGGCCAAATGACCAGCATGGCTCCTGGGACAAGAGGACATGTATGTGCTTGGAGCCTGGTTTGTAAACGAGTCATCCCTGGCCTTCTTGCAGGGGAACCAAGCCTGTGCTATGTGCATGAGGGTGACGGTGTGTGTGAGCCATTTGAGAAGACAAGCAGTGTCCTGGACTGTGGTCCCTACACGCCTGATGGATACGTGGATCTGTGGGCAGTGAAAGCCTATGCCTCCCATCAGGATGTGAAGTCCTGCCCTGCTTCCTTGGTCACTGGAGAGCCTGTTGTGAAGGTGAGTGAAGGCATGGCCAAAAAAAGACTTTTCTAGCAAAGCCTGGGCAGTAAATCTGGGGGAGTCACTGCTGCAAGAGTGTACCGAGGCAAAACCAAAATATTCAGAGAAGCTCTGGAAGTGTCTATTGACTACTGTGTTCCCATGCAGGGAGACAATAGAGGACCTGGACATTTCTCACACCCCTCTTTCAGTAGTCCCTAGGCCCAGGAACTGCAATAAGCGGGAAGGTGTTTCATCAAGGCAGGGAGCACCTCCCCTGACCATGCAGTTTGCTAAACAGTGACCACCCCCACCCCACCAGCTAAATGCACACCTGTGAGCATGTAGAGTAGTACCACTGTGTTGGTTTAAAAAAAAATAATAATCCCCTAAGTCTAATACCTTATAAGGTCAGAGCCTGAAAGGATAAAATCACACATACATCAGCACCTGTGCTGCTCTCTAACTCCCTGATCTGAAGCCAGCAAAAAATCGATAGGAGAATTCCCATCTTTAATATGGGCTTTGCAGCAGGGCTTGGAGGTCTAGGATGGGATTTCGCCTGATCAGTGTTAACGTGGTGTGCGTATGTTCTTTCCGAGCAAGCTGAAGAAGGGGAAGAAATATGTAGAGTGGTCCTATTTAGCCCTTTATACATGCGTTTCTATTGACCTCATGTAAGGAACCATCATCTTGAGACCCACAGCATGATTAAATTGCCTAGATATATGTGTCTAGTGGGATGTTGTGGGCTCGGGTGTCTGTTCCTCTAGAAAGACTCACAAATCTCCCAGGCTTTGTCTGTCAGGCCTATGGGGATGTCTGGGTTACCATAGGGCATCAAATGGCACAGAAGGCTGGTATTCAGGCAAATTAATTGCATCTTAAGATCTCATCAGCCCAGTCAAAATCCAGAGGTTGTGGTCTTCCCAACTATCTCACAGCCTGGCTCACTCAGCCCCACAGCATATTTGCAGTATTTCAAAAGGGCAAAGGCCTCCTGTACATGCGTGTAGGTAGTGAGATGTCACTCTCGGTTAGGAACCCAAGTTGTCTTCATGCTGTGAACAGACTTGGGATCCTTCTCAACATGTTGAGTCTTCCTTGAGGTTTTGTAGGTGCTGTTTCTTTTTTTTCCTCTCGCTTTCCTTGCTTCTTTCTGGGTTGAAATAAATCTCTTCTTTCAGGTATGTAAATCCCACCTTCACAATGTGCCAAAGGACCTTTCCCTGGCTGCTTGGTTCCCCTGCACTCCCAGCCAAGACAAGACTCAGGATCCAGATGAGGAGAGGATGCCCTTGGGCAGTGAGGGAATTTGGCTCAAGGTAAGTTAGGATGTGTGGTCAGGCACAGAAGGATTTGCTTGTCTTTACCACAGCACTTTGGTGACAAACACCCATCTTTTTCTGTCCTGTAGGAGTTACAGAAGTCTTAAAAACTGCTCAGATAGGACTTCATATCCTACTGAACTCTTTGTCAACCCCAAATGCCTGTGGCTGGGTCTTACGTAGCTGCCCCATTACCACTGTGAACAGCAAACCCATCCTGGGGCAGATTGCCAGGAGAAGGGCTGTGCCTGAAACCAGGAGCCCACAGAAATGTGTTGAGGCTGAGAAACAACTTGCTCCTGACTATTCCCTGCAGTCAAGCTGTGCTGTTACACCCGCAAAGGGTGGGCACAAGCTGGGTTTTTGCTCCCCACAGCCATGAAGAGCAACGCTGGGTAGCTGGATATATGCTGCCATCCTGAGAGGTCCTGAGCACTCCAAGTTGCTGCTAAGCACCATGAGCCCACAGCAATCAGCTGTGGCATGAAGGTTCTCCTGCCCTCTGCTGACTCCAGACTAAAGGAGGCATTTCTGTGCCCAAGCCACTAGTCCTGCAGCTCAACAGGGCTTGGGGGCTGCCTCCATGGCTAGGGACTGCCTTTGGGAGGGAACCTGAAGGGTCAAATCTCGCTGTCCCAGCAGGCAGAGAAGCAGGACAGAGAACAGCTGAGTGTTAGGCCAAAGCAATTTTTACAGCGTTGATTTTCTAACCGCAGCCATGGTTTAGAGGTTTTGAGGCTGTTGCCCAGTGTTACTGGAAAGCTGGGCTCTGGAGGGCTGCTTCCTCTGCAGTTTGAGGGGCACCATGCCCTGCTTTGCTTGAGGTTGTCTAGAGGGGACCTCCTCCCAAGACGCTCAGGTGACTTGGTGAATCGTCAGCCCTGAGCCAACAAATATTGCTATTGCCTCTGAGGTCCTCTGTCTCTCCAAAGAACTTCCTTCAACAGCTTTTTTCCCCCTTTCTTCCTTGTCTGTGTGCTCACAACCTACTTTCCGACTTCAGTCTCTGACCATGACAAATGTGCCTCCTTTCTTCTTTTGCTAGCGAGAAAGCAGCAATCTCCCCCTCCGCCCTATCTAGATGAAAGCTTGCTTTCCATTTCTCACCAGGGGTTAAAGCGTGTTCCAGTTTTATTGGAGCTTGTGGTCAGTTCTCTTCCTCTATGGTTGTTTATATTAAAGACTTTCATTTCTGGTTCTCTGTGCTCTCTTTAGGAGTGCTATTATTTTCCGTCCATAAAATTATTTATGGACTAGTAATAAATATGCCCCTTTTTTTTTTCTTTTTTTTTTTTCTCCTTTTTTAATAGAGTTTGCCTGATTGGTAACATATTGGGTTAGGAAAGAGAGCTTCTTGTAGACAATTTGCCTAGCACACTCACCTGCCCACATAGGAACAGTGTTGTTCATGCACGTGTATACCCATGTGTGCATCGTGTTTTGTAGTCACCAAATCCCGTGGCCATTTTAAAGCTGTGACACCTGTGTCACCCAGGTTAGAGCCACACCACAAAACTCATCAGGTGTTTCTCAAGAGGTGGCACCAATGAGCAAGGGAAAGTTTGGGTGATGCTATAAGAGGACTGGGGCTGGTGGCAAGAGTGGGCCACCTAACAAAGCATCTACCATGCACCTTGGGTCTCCCTGCAGATGGGAATAGTTACGATTTGCAGATCTCTGGCCATGCTTTATTCTTTTTATTCTTAGTTTTTAACACATCCATTGAGGAGAGAAATCAAAATCACTTGTAAGCAAGTCAGGATGCGTAATGTGCAGGAAATTAAACAGAAAGGGGGAGAAGGAGGGAGAAAAATTAAGATAGCTGCTGTGGCCAGGCCCATAATACATATTTTTTTTTAAAAAAGAGTTGGGATGTTAGTCAAGCCAGCTGCTGTTGGTCTAACTTGGGGCCAGTGTCATTCACCTCCAAGTAGATGCACTGGAGGAAGGGAGAGACTAAATGCTCCACCTTAAGCTGTCCAGGGAAAGCCTTGCCTGACTTCTCTAACCACCTCTCCTCCTCTGAGGAACCAGGCTTGGAGGGAGTGTGCAGCAGGTGGCTGGGTTAAAGTCCACTGGCTCTTTGGGTCTTCCTGGCTGCAGCTCTGTCCTTGCTCCTTGGAGCAGGCTCTGAGCACTGCTCTCTTTGCTTTCGCTTTCCTCCCTTCTTGCTTTCTTTTCTTACCAGCTTCCAAGCTCAGGTGGGGAGACAGCGAGGATATACCAAACCAACAAAAAACAAAAAAGAAAAGAGGGGCAGCTCCAGCCTCCTGGTCAACTCCTTGCAGCAGGGCCAGCCATGTGCAAGAGCAAGCCCTGGCCAAGGGACCATGTAGGCAGTGTTGGGGACTCACTCATGGGGTGTTTGCTGCTGAGCACCTCCCTGCAGGGTGGGAGCCCTGGGATGAAGCCCAAAGTTTTCTCTGGCTCCCATGCGTGAACAATGCCAGGTGTGGCACAAACCACCCCAAGGCTGGGCTGCTGTCGCGAATCGGGGGGTTGTCCCCTCCACTCCTTCAGTCTGCTCCTTGGGCTGTGCCCAGCCAGCCAGGACTTGTCCTCCTCCGAAATACACCTTTGCCTTGCATTTCTGGGCTCCCTCCACGCCGGCATTCAACAAAAACACTCCATAGGGTGGGTCTTGATCAAAACACATCTTGGCACTGGGTGGGGGGCACCAGGGTGGGGGAGAAAAACATTTCTTTCCTCTTACTTCCAAAGAACATCTGCCCTGCCATGATTGATGCCGTGAGTTTCCCGGCTGCCTTCTCTAGCCTTCGGGGCTGTAGACAAGTGGGGAGCTGTCGGCTCTCCTAGGAGGCAGGACTTCTTCCCACAAATCTTTCTGTGTGTTGGCTGACGGACAGTTTACAGTCACTCTGGGTACCAGGGCTGTTCTTTGGTTTTGATTATTTTTTTTTTTTTTAATGGAAATATTTTGGTGGCAGGGCTGGTAGCTGTGCTGTCTGGGTGCCTCACTTGCCCAACCAGCACCACGCGGGGTGGGAGTCAGAGCACGGGGAAGGGAGGGCAGAAAAGGGGTTATCCAGGTCTTAGTCAGGTGTTACTCAATTTTAAGCACAGCAAATGTGGAAGCTGGGAAAATGCCATAAATTTATGGCAAGACAGGACTGATACACGTGGGGAAGACTCGGGAAAGGGAGAAGGGGAATTAGGAGGGAAAGGACCCTGCACCCTTCCTTCCCTCCTCTCTCTCTTCCCATTCATTTGCTGCCCTGCGCAATTGCAGTCTCTGATCCCCTAACCCTGCTCTTGCTCTCTCCCCACACTCCCTCTTTCTCTCCTTCTTATATATATGGGATCAGAAAGGCTCTATTTGCTATGCATGCTCTCAGCATCTCTCTTACCCTCCTGCCCAGGTGTGCTTTGAGAGACCAGTGGTGCCCACCTCCCTCCTGATCTTCCTGGCCTCTGATGGCACTGTCCCAAGCATCCAGCGCAAGCCGAGGGTAACTGTCCAGCTGAGCAACGTAGATGGGCTGAACCACTCTTTGGGTGAGCATCCTATGGGCTCTTACACCAGGAGCTCCCACCATTGCTGCGATCTCTCACTGAGTCGGGTGCTGGTGTCCCCTGTCCCCTCTTGCAGCATCTGCTGCTTCTCAAGCTGGTCTCTTGGGATGTGTCGGGGAGCAGAAGAGGTAAATCAAAAATGGAGAAAATATCCCTGGGGGTGAGCTAGCAGCTTCTTTCTTTGCCTCATCTTGCAGGGATGTACGAGCTGTCATGCCAGCACAACCCGCTTGTCATCAATGTGACCTATGGCCAGGAGGACCCATCCCACTGGACTGCTTCGGTACTGCTCAACTTCTCCTCCCCACTCGTGGGCATTGCAGCCGTGGCCTTGCGGACATCAGCTCAGCTTGGCTCTGACCCCACCACCTGCCTCCTAAAACATGAGGAGGGATATGGCCACCAGCGCTACAGGTATGGTCTCCTCAGGGCACTTCCTGACAGGGACCCAGAGTATCTCTCTCCTCTGGAGCTTTGTGCTTCAATTCTGGAGCTTTTATATACTTACTGTGACTCTCCTCAGGTGGCTTTTGAGGTGCTCTTGGAAAATCCAGTGTAACGAGACTTGATTTGCTTATCTCGCTGCGGGGGGGGAAGGGGGGGAGCAGGAAAATAGATTTTGTATGTGGCCTATTGGCACAAAACTGCATTAAAGAACAGTTCCCTGGTGGGAAAACCAAGCTCCCTCTGCTAAGGAGTTATTGCTGAGGGTTGCTACTGAAGCTGAAATGCAGACTTCTTCAGCATGTGCTTTGCAAGTTCTGTCTCCATCCATTCCAGTCTTCCCCACGCTGAGGGAGGTGGGGGTGAAGATGTCCTCCTCTCTGTGCTGGCTTCCCATCCATCCCAGGCTCCTCACAAAGTCCCCCGCTTTTGTAATGCGGTGAAAACAATAATAGTAGCAATGCTGCTTTAATTTATTGATGTCTGGCACTTGCAGGTGTCTGCCTGTCTTTGTAAAGCAGCAAACAAGAGGCGGTGTTTGCAGAACAGACACTGCTCTTCCAGGCTGGTCTTGCTGGCAAAGGGATGAAGAAAGACTGTCATCTGAGACAGACTAAACAAACAAGGCAGAAAGAGTGTGCTGAGCAGAGGTACTGGTCCACGGAGGAATGAAAGGGTGGTGCTCAGCTCTGTCCTAGAGGGGTAGTGAGGCTGATGGCAGCCAAACTTGCCAAGACTGGTTTTTCTTTCAGATCCCAGGCTCCCTGAAGTTACAAGTGTGCTGATCCAGGGCTCTGGTTCAGCCTGTTACTCAAACCGCGCCACTGAGAATACCGATTTTGGGTCTAAGCTTTGCTGGACCTGTGGGGGCACTAGGAGTGAAGGGCTTTGGCTAGGGTCATCACATCGCAGCTACTGTCATTTTTCTTCTGTTGATGTCCCTGAATGCATGAACATCCCCGATAATGAATGAGTGTGCTTGTGTTTGTCTAAAAGCTTGTGGGATCATGGTACAATTGATTTATGTAGAGTTCTGGAAGACATGAATATCCTGCAGTTGCCTTTTACTTTCTTTTTTTTTTTTAAGTGCATGTGTGACTTATACAGAAACATAAATCTTAGTGAGTCAGCATATAAATATTATTCTCAGCCTTACATTAAAGGATCAGTGTCCACCTGAAATGCAGTCTGTTTCCTCCTGGTAGCCGTTACAGCTATGTACACACATGCTTCTAAGACCCCAGCCAACTGATGTGGTTTTTCAATTAGATTTTCTCATCCTTTAAAATAATTTTGTGCTCTCATTGCTAAAGAGCTTCCCCCTCCCCCTCGGAAGTGACTGCAAGGAGGAATAGACTGACGGGACACAGGTAAGCGTCACCTATGGAAGGGGAGAAGCTCATATAGGGACAAATAGAGAGGAAAGTAGATGTTTTTCTCTTTAAAGTCTTATTATAGCTGAAGTACAAGCCAGGTCCCATATCACCAAAGAGCACAGAGCTGTGTGCTGTCCCCTTTGCATGGGCACGGCAGGACCCAGCAGGATCGTCACATCTTCTCTTTCTCTGCTCACTGATGCCCTGTGGGGCTCTCCTTGGCCTTGGCTTAGTTGTGGTATGTGGAATTGCAGGTTACGCATGTGCCCTTAGCAAACACTCGAGTAAATCAGATCCCCAGAGTTTTCAGACTAGGAAATGCTATTTATAGTATTGCTTTTCTGGACAAAAGGCTTGAATATTTAGAGTGGGGTTAGGCTTACCGTCTCCAGCAGCCTTACTAATAGCAAAGGATCTGCCTTTGTTAAATCAGGAAGCATCCAAGTATCCCCCCCTTATTATATTTTAAAAATCTATTTCACGTCCAAAAGAGCAGTATGTTTATTTTTATGGGCTAAGAATCCGTTTCATATAAGGCAGGTGGAGTCTGGGGAAAAAATTTCCCATAAAAATCCAGGAATGTAAAATCTTATCTAAAAGATCACAGAAGATCTGACTTATTCCTGTAAAGTATTGAATGGACCATTTGCATGCACCCAGCCTCATATACACAGTACGTGCATGCGAGTGCTTTCCTAAAATAACCCAGGAAAGGGACAGTAACAAAAGCAACAAAGAAACAAGGTTTTCCGACTTCAGTCTAGAAATGCTCATTGCCAAAACAATAAATATGCGATGGCTTGGTATTTCTGTATCATCTCTCATCTTGAAGGATCTCAAAGTGCTTTGCAGGCTGGGGAAAACAAAGAGATCATGTTTTTGCTGATGAAATGCAGCCAGCTCCAGGTCAGGATGCAGCGGGCGTTTAATACCAGAAAAGTACATGCTTGTTTTGAAAAAAGAGTTGCCTTCTGCTTTCGGACCTGCTTGAGGCACTGAAGGTTGTAAGAACGCTTAAGACCGAAGCAGCGTGGTGTCCCTCACTCGCACCTTGCTACCAGCACCAGGAACGCCTCTCTACTGTCTCTCTACAGCAGCTCAGGGCTCTTCTATGCTTTCTGTACCCAATTACAACCTTATGAGCTCAAGCAGAAATCAGACTTTTAGTGAGTTTCCACCCAAACTTCATCCTTTTCTTTGTATTTTAAAACTAAGCCACAGTCCCTCCTGTTTTCCTTGGTACAGGCTTTATACTGAACCAGGGGAACATTGTTCATTTCCTCCATTATGTTTATTTTTAGTCTACTTTTATTTTTAGTGTGTTTTAGTTTATGTTAACATATGCTGGGAAATGCCTTGGCGAGTTAACAGGAAAGGTGCTACAAAATGTAATCTGCATTGTGTTTTTATTTCCTGTGTGAGTGCCCTCCTCTGCTGCCCCGAAAGTGGGTTTAACATATCAAGGGGAGTCTGGTTTGGATTTGTTTTGTACAGAAAGTAGGTGTCAGGGAGAGGAGATTAGATGGAGGAGGGGATTGTTTACATATTTCCAATTGCTAAACCAAGCAGCTTTTATTTGATTTGTTTCCTTTCTTTCAGGCATCAGATTTATGCGAGGTCAATTTATGAACTGCATCTGTACTGTGTGTGAAAATTTGTGGGGACCCTGGGTAGAGATGCTGGTGTTTCCTTTCCTTCCCTCTAGCCTAGGGTGCCCCATGGTCAGAGACCATGGACAAGGTGGATGGAGGATCCCAAGGTCACTCCCAATGGGCTGAGACATGCTCAGGTCAAGATGTACCTCCATCCCCACTCTGTCCTCCCAGCTAGTGTCTGCTCAGGCTCTTCTAGTGTGCACAGCTGGCATTGAGTTGTCTACCATGAGGACAGCACATATTACCTGGATGTCTGTTCCCCGCTTCTCCCAGGCAAATGCAGCCTCCTGGGTGCAGCATGAGGCCCATCAGAGCAGGTTGTGTCTATACTGCACCATGCACATCCTCTGTTCTTGGCCTAGAGGAAAAAACCTCTGAAGAACCAAGCCCAGGATCCTGATCACCACCTTTCCTGGGGCATGGGCTCACTTCAGCCTTTGGCTCTGCCCTGGCGGCAAAGCCTGTTGACCTGTTGCCTTTCCCTTGTGGGTCTCTGACTGGCTGGTGGGCAGTGGTGGCCAAGGGTCTACTGTGGGACTTGATCATTCACTACAGCTGGTGGCTTCACTGTTCAGCTGCAAGGTGGCAAGGGAAACCCTTGAAGGTGCAAGAACCATTTTCATGGGCTGCCCCATTCCATTTGCAGCCTAGTCAGCTTCTTCAATTTAATGCTTTATATAGGCCTTTTTTAGGATGCTCAAGGCATTTTCTGCCTTTCCCTGAGACGAGCCAGTCTCACCTAGAAAACAATATCTCCCAACACCAATTTGATTTTGAGTCAAACACAGCATGTGAACAGCTTAGAAACAGGGTGCTTGGTGTTACCTCATGGAAAGGGTCACCCAGTCTTCCTCTAAGCATCGCCAACCCCGATACATTGAGGGAAGGTGAATTACAACAAAGAGCAGTTGTGTAGTGCAAGGCATGTTTCATTCCTGACCCCAGCACAGCTGCCAGTGAAACGCTGAAGCTTGATCTCAATTCCTTTATTCTCTTACCAGTATGGACATTATATGTCCTTCCCATGTCCAATGAAGAAGGGAACAAGTGCTGGGAGACCTCGAGGTTTGCCTGCAGAGCCCTCAGTGTACTGCTACAGCTAGCCTGCCCCTATTCTGCCCTCCCTAATATCACATACGGGTAGTAGCATTTTTCACACAAACTGTATTAAACGTGTCCTTCAGTAGGCTCTCTTATCTCTTGTTACAGGCTGCAGGAGGTGATGAGTCCACCATCTCCCTTGCTGAGCTATTCTTATATCCCGTAACCCTCTCTGCTAAGAAGTTGCCTCTGATTTCAAGATGAAAGTTGTTGCTTTTGCTCCATCCTTCTCAGAAAGGTCTAAATGCCTCCTGCCAGCAGACTTTTTTTTCTGTGTGTGTGTCTGTGTCTGTACAGAGTGATCAGATCCTCTTGCTGTCTCCTCTCTGTCACGATAAATATTTTTTCCTTCTTAAATCTCATAGCCTAAGTCTTGCAGTCTAGCTGTGGCTTCTGCTTGCATCTCCCTTTTGAAATCCCTCCACTATTTCTATGTCCTTCTTGGTGGTGGATGTGGATCAGAAGTGAATTCTTCTGGGCAAGAGAGGAAGTGGCAGAAATAAGGCGCAGCATGTTGCTGTGGGGATCGGATGTGGTATAAAGGTAGTCTTTAGGATAGCTGAATATGTACCCTTAAGGAATGCTGGCAGATAAATCCTACCTGCGTACTTATGATGGGCACGTGGGCCATCTGCCTCCAGGAAGGAGTCAGGCCAACTCCTCTCAAGAGTGATGAAGGTACAGTCTGTCCTGCCTCAGGTTGGGAAGCTGACTAGACCTACATTAGCATTCCCTTCAGCCTCACTTTCTGTGCTTCTGTAAATCTGTTTTGGTGTAGCAAGCAACAAAAAAGCATGGAAAGGAACTGTCTAGAAATACATTAATATTGATCTGCTCTTCCTTCTTTTCCTGCCTTTGTCACTGTGGCTACAACAAGGCCAAGAGGTCATTTCACATCTTACTGTGCCTTTTTTCTACCTGTGAGGTAGACGACAGTGGATGACTCACGGGGATATTTTTTTTTTGCCAAGTTTCTTTGGGAGTCACGTAGAGAAGCAAATATCTTTTCTTGAGGTGGCAACCTCAGTGAAGATCGTAATCAAGAAGCATCACCACCGTTGGGTCTGTACATGTAGCCTGCTCCCACAAGGATGGTTGCCATCAGATTTACTGGAAAAGTGAGACCTTTCCCCTTCACAAGAAACATGCCTGAAGGGAGAAATTCCCAAGTATTTCCAAAACACCTTTTCTCATTTCCTAGCTATTTTCTTTTGCTAGACCGCATTGGGGTAAACATCTTTTATCTCACTGATGTTCAGTGCTATAATCCAGACTCCACCAGAGTACATGCAGTGACTACTTTTAACTTCAGGAGATTTGGCTGAAGACTTTACGTTTCCAACAACATCCCCTATAACCCCCTCTCCTAAAAAAATTTGCACCATGAGATGGACTTCTTATAATAATTTTCCTCTGTTAGAGTTGGAGCTTGATGATAAAGGCTTTTTTAGCAGCAATCTTTGGGTTGAAACCTTGGGTAGATACTACAGCAATTTACGGATGATTTATTATACTTTAGGCAGCTGTGCTGTATTTGGCTTGGCTTAGCTTGACTTGGGTAAATCCATCAGTATTTTCTGGGTTCCATGAAATAATTGTTGTAAAATGGGAAATTTCAGCTTTTCAGGGTTTGGGTTTTGTCTCAACAAGATGATGTGTCCGTACCAGCATTGCTACCACTCGCTCAATATGCTCCATTGCTGGCAGTTGCCTCCTGCTTAAATTATAGAAAGATGAAGAATCCCAAAGGAAAAGTTTTGCTCTGGTTTATAGAATTGGTCCCATTTCAGAACAAAGCTCTTATCATTCCAGAGCAGTTAGGGCTATTGCTAGGCAGAATTTCACAAATTTCCAGATCTGAAACTTTCTTTGATGTGTGAGTTATGGGAGTTGGTGAGCCCAGAAAATCACGCAGGCTCGTGCTGATGTGGGATAAGTTGGGAGAAAAACCTTGGTATTTTGTGAAAATGTTGACAAATCATTAGTTTGAGCTTCAAAAGATGCTGGGATAAAAATGGAAATTTTTTTTGATGTTTCATGCAGAAAAAAAAAAAACCATTGGCTCGTCCCACGTCTTATACAGCCTGAATCAGAAATGGCCAAATGTCAGGAGTTTGCAGCTGCGATACAGGAATTTCATTTATCATCAAAAGGAGAAAGAGCTCCTTCATGCTGAGATCAGAACTGGGCTAACTACACCATTTCCTTGTCCAGCCTTCGTTAGGGTGTTCCAGCAGCTGGGAGCAATGATTTATCCCATCATGTTACCCAAACCCTGGTAAGGCACGTGGATCATGATGGGGCCAGGCCACATGGCTTTTCTTTTTCTTT
>VZSZ01007841.1:1092049-1117695 GCA_013398815.1 Ibidorhyncha struthersii
AGACTCAAGGGAGTCCTGGCCCAGAGTATTGCAGTGGCAGTCATGATGATGCTGATAATGATAAAGGAAGCGATAAAGGCAAAGTTTGTAAATAAGGATGATATATATTTTTTTCAGCTTACTGAGATATTTGAGAAAATCAGGTGGCTTTCAGTGACGTGAGCCCCTCTTCAGGTCTGGAATAGCAGCACCAGATTTCAAAGCTACGTGTAGGATGAGAACAGCTTCTCAGAACCTCAGTTGTAGGTCTCAGATCAATTCCAAAATAAAACCTAGTGGGTATTTGTGGAGTAGGGGTGTGTTGTTAGTCACTGAGAAAATGGTGATGTTAGTCATCTTTTGGGGCAAAGAAAAAGCTAATTATTTCTAAAATATATCTGTATGCACATATAGAATGTGTGCATGAGTATATATGTGTGGTGTATATAAAAAGGTCATAATATCAAAATCTTTCTGTAATTATCAATCCCTTATGTATAACTCATCTAGATAATATTTTGTATATATAATAATACAGTAAGAAACTTGCTGATCTCTTGAACTACTTTATACCATCATTGCCTGTTATGTTTCTGAACTACTGGAAAAGAAAAATGTGTCCAGAAGTGCTTCATTACTTGTTATTAATAACAGCATTGTCCAAGCTGCCGAGGCTGCCCCTGACAATGTGCCACAGCTCCACCAGCACCAGCAGAGCTGCTCCAGCCAAGCACTTGGCCCGGCTGGACGTATCCAGAGGTGCTACCACCCTTACCAAACCAGTGCTGTGACAAGTGCACGCTCTGTAAATCAATGCAACTTCATGAGAAGATGAAGTTAGGTGTCTTGGGGTCCTGCTGTGGCCACCCGGCTGCCCTGTATCTTACAGACACTTGGTGAACCCACTCATCTCCTAGCCCTGCTTCCCAAGATGTGGGCTGTGTCTTGGCTGGATAACCCCCATGTGCCCAGAGGTGCACAGGGGTATGAGCTTTCTTGCTGTGGTGTGTTGATGTCATACCAAGCACAATGGTAGGAGGGATGCTGTGCTCAAACTGCAGCTCCCTGCATGTCCATGACTGATGAGGAAGGGGACGGAAGGCAAGAGCAAGGCTGGAAGGAGGAGAAGCTCATCCCCTTTCACACATGCATTTACAGAGACACACACGCAAGGAGGTTTAGGACAGCGGCTCCGTCATGGGGAGGTGGAGTTGGGGATGGGAGAGTGTGTGTGTGTGTGTGTGTATGCGTGCGCCGGGGGCACAGGCAGGGAGCAAAGCAACCGCCTGGAGAAGGTGACTGCGGGAGGGGAGGGGAGAGGGCTACAATTGGTACCAGATGCCCTCAGAAGCTAATGATCTGACAAACACTGTGCTCATAAAACAAATTCTTTAAAAAGGAAGCAAATGGAAATATAAGCTAGTGAAAGAATTTGCAGCAGCTGCCCTGAAACCATTTCTCACTTCATAAACAGGTCTGCATTGAAAAAACAGCCCCTTTCTTCTTGTTCTCCTTTGTGGTCCCCTCCCGTGCCCACCAGCTCTTTCAGGGCTGTGGCCTGCAGGTTTCCACCGTGTCTTTGGCTTGGTGGACTTGTCCAGAGTCAACAGCACATTGCGTTCCCTTAATGTCCATGTCAGCACTGATTTNGTGTCGTTTGTGGGATTTCTAGCTGTGCATCCTTGGCTGGAGAGTTTGAGCAAATGCAAGAGTCAAAGGCTGCCTCTGCCTCCCCTGGGTGAAATGCAGTGCCCAAAAACTGTTGGCAGCCCTGTGCAGAGCAGGGACCAGAGGGGAGGCATTTGGGTACGCCTCCTTCCTTTCACTCCCAGTTATCGCCTGAAGCTGCAGCACCTCTGCCCCTTCTTCAGTAGGGCTGCTGTCATTTTTTTTTGCACTGGTACCACATGGTAAAAAATAAAGCCTGACCGCCACATAGCCAGGGCACTTTCTTGTGGGAGCTGTTTTGTCAACCATGTGTCTTGGCCCAGTGCCATCCCAGGTAATTAATGTACTGGCTGCATTTCACTGATGGAGAACATAGTCCCCTGGCTGGCCCTACTCTTCACTGTGGGATTATTTGTGATGCTTAATTAATCAGTACCAAATGGCTGGTCCTTGGTGGGAAGCTGCTGTGGTGAGGAGGGGGCTGTTTATTTCCCAGGGACAGGCGACACATTGCAAGCTTTACTGGGACCTCTTGTAGTGTGAGGGTGGTGCACAGGGGAGGGTAATTCCTCCCTTTAGCTGCATCTCACCTTGGTGGCCACAGCTGAGTCTTTAGAGCTGGACAGGTGTGCGTTGAGATGATCTTGACCCCAAAGAGCCTGATATCAACATGCACAGGCTTGAAATGCTGTGTGAGCCTGTAGGAAGAGCAGAGCTGCTGAAGACCATCAAAGCAGAGTGGGAAGGTGACCAGACTAGGGTGGACGAGACAGCTGCAGCATGTTAAGCTTCTCCCACCACAGGCTCTGTGGACACAAAGCTCTGGCAACTCTGCTGCCAGGTCTGGGGGAGACTGTGTGTGGTTATAAGAATATCTCATGGATGGTTCCCTGGTATCTGCAGAGCTTCCTTCTCCAGCTAAACGTTTCCTTGCTGTTGGAGAATACTCTGTGGATTCTCTGATGTCTAATACAGAGTTTGACATACCTGTCACTCTTCTGTCAGCACAGATTTTAAAAAAGGCCTCTGCATCTTTTTTCCTGACCATCTCTTGCTTCAAATCTTGTCTCATTTTGCGTTAAGGCTGGCTGAAATTGAGGTGTGGATTCAAAAGTTACCAAGAAGGAGAAATACCCAATGTTACTGCGTTCGTTTTGTTGCCTTTGGAAAGTGCAGATCTCTTGCTGTCCGCTGTCTGTCCCCACACACTGGTGTCTGAGACACATGTGTGAGTGGACTATGTATGGGAGGACACATGTGAGTGGCTGCAATCACGGGTGACACTGATGGTGTACTCCCTACAGCACTGCAGAGCACAGTTTCAGGATGTCTTTTGCCACAAGTTCTCTGGTGTCCAGTATGATTTGACCATGTTGGAGATAAGAAATTGTGATGTGGTAGAAATTGTGATGTGCCTTGCTGCTGGAGAAGCTACAGCACTCTCAGGAAGGTGCTACAAAGACTGTTGTTTATTCCTTGTGCATTCAGGAATGCTGCTTGATAGGAACATCTGATATTAACTTTCCCACTTTGGCCCTGGGACTTGTGGCCACGCTGGATATGTCATCTGCCTGCCATCTCCCCATGATCTCCTTCCTCTTGCTCCCTTGGTCCACCTACAACAAACACCACCAGCCCCTTTGGTGCCAGGCTCTGTGCAATGCAGCCTGTGCACCATGGGGCAGGGGAGCTGGAGTAGCCCCATCAGAGAGAATGGATTTGGGAAGAATCATTGTTGGGCCATGCCTCCTTTCATCAGCTTGGAAGGACATAATGCTCTGTAGGAAGGTGTGGGCTGGGGTTAGGCTAAGCTCCAGCCAAGGCAGAGCTGGGAAAAAGTACCTCCTGGCATTGTCAGGAGACTTCAAGCCTGGAATAAGCTGGGACTGAGGGAACGGTGTGCATCTCTGTAGGCATCTGTGACCAGCTGAGCATCCCACACAGGTGTCACCCAGAGAGAGCCCCTCCTTGCTGCATAAGCCTTGGGACCCGCTTGCTGATTGCTTCCCTCTTCTCTATAGCTGTGTCCATGGTGCCTGTGCAGGATCAGGAAGCTGCACACAGCCTCTGCTTGCTCATGCTGCCACCTTCAACTGCACCTCTGATGGACCAAGGCACATGGTGTGTACTGTCACTTGCGAAAAGGGCTTCATCCTCCGTTCCGGCAATGGGAAGAGCCTAGGCTCCACACAGGTGAGTGGACCTCAAAATGTGGGGTTGACCTCATGGCCCATTGGTCTGAGTGCTAGTTAAGAAAGATTTAATCACCCTGAGGTGGTTGGAGTGACCCCAGGTCACCTTGTTCCTACAGCCCCAACCTCCTCACTGCTCTTCCAACAAACCTCAGCCCAATGGAGGCTCTGGTTCTGGACCTCTGTGCCAATGGCTGGTGGTCCTGCTCCAGCGACCTACCTCTCTTCTTCCTTTGTTGCAGTCCTCCCAGCTGCCTGCAGACCACAGCTCTGCTGGTGGGTGAAAAGCCACCGCAGGGGATGTCCCAAGTCAGGGTGATGCACTCCCACAGAGGAGATGGTGGACATTTCTGTTCTCCAGATGGGCATTGCTGGGAGGGTTAAACATCTCTGGGACACTTTATCTCTTAAAGCTGATGTTAGTGGCTCAGGAAAAAATGAAGCCATTGCAGAATGACTATATTTAGAGGCAGCTGACAGCGCCGAGAGCTTTTCTTCCTTTGTGCTGCGTTGCAATAACTCTGCCCATGCTAGCGGGGTAGTGCAGAGGTCACCATGAAAGAGTTTGTCTTGCTTTCCAGAGGCTGGGAGATGCCTCATAAAAGCCATAAGCCAAGACAACTCTTAGATGTTGACCGAGGAGACCTGGAACTGATGTGGAGCTGAGCTGCAGGTCTGGGCAGTCACCTTGGCAGGGTCGTGGGCACAGTGTGTCCTATCCTTAGGCTGTTTCTGGAGGGGAAAGAGCTGAGCTGGTCCCCATGCTAGCCCGAGCAAAAGTGAACTACCATGGGGTAGAGACAGATGGAGGTGAGTCAGGCCACATCAGCAGGATGGACCCCTCATCCCCTTGGAGAGTTGCAAGTGCTCATGATGCCTGGCAGGCAGGTTTCCCATGCTGCAGCCATCAGTGTTTGCCGAAGGAGAGGTGGGCACTGGGAAGTAAAATGGGGCAGCTGGGGATGCATCGCTCAGCCCCTTGTCACTGGGGAGGTTATTAATTACACGGCTGCATGGCTCTGTGGCCCAAGGTATGCCCAGGAAAAACAAAATGTTCTGGTTCTTTTCCGAAATGAAACCACACAAAATAAATCTGCCTCTTGTGACAGTTTTCCTGCATTTGGCAGCGAGATGGGAAACTCCTGGACAGAGCTTTGCCCTGTGGCTGTCACAGCAGATGGCAGCTTGCAGGTGCCCTGCCCTGAGCCCCCAAGTGATATCTCTGGCTTAGCTGTGTCACCCTACACATCTTGAGGCATTTTGGGAAAATGCACACAGCTCTCCCCTGAGCATCTTCTCCACCTCATTCAGCTACACCATGGTCCTGCTGCACACCCAAGAGTGCCAGACTCAAATTTAGTGATGTCCTTCAGAGCCACAATGTCCAGGTTCAATCAAATCCTGTTGGCTGTGAGGACAAGTCACACATGCTATGAGCAGCATGGTTGTACTCAGCAAGTGGAGAGACATCAGAAACAGTTGAAAGACACCTTTTTGGTCTGCAGTCCCTGCCTGAGGACTGCTGGGCTGGGGTTGGCAGTCTGGGAGTGGAAATCATAGAACAATTTGGGTTGGAAGGGACCTTTAAAAGATTACCTAGTGCAACCCCCCTGCTATGGCTAGCGACATCTTTCACTAGACCAGGTTGTTCATGGCACACTGTTTTGACGAAGTCTGTGGCACATGTTGATCATGTTTAGTGGTGGGACCACTGGGGGTTATGTTCTCATGCAGTGCCCTAGCTGTGTAAAAGAGGCTGTGTAATTAGGATTTGTAAATGAGGTTATAGGAACCTCTGATTTCAGTGGAGTCTGTGGGCTGAGGCACAAGCGCATCAGAGCATTTAGGGAAAAACAATCAAAATGGAGAGTCGCCCACCAACGGCTGAAGTAAGACTTGATCTTGCAGGGGAGAAAATTGCAGCACACAGAGCTGGGAATAACTTGTAGCTCAGGAAGTTGTAGTGTATCTTGAAGGTTTTTTTTTTCTCCCCTTAATATGCTCTGGCACCGCTCAGACAGCGTGCATGCAGCTAGAGTTTTCTGGAGGCAAGCACTTACAGACCAAGCATTAGAGGGTCTCTTGTGCAGGTGACTTGTGTGTTGCCTCAAGGGCCATTCACTGCTTTCACACCCCAAACATCACCTCATGAACAGGTAGGTGCTTCATGACTCAATGTCCAGAGTGGGGAGAAAGGGCACTTTGGGGGAAGAAAAATGGAGGAAAGCTCTCCTTGTCCTGAAGCCTGGGTCAGCCCTTTATGCTGTGATGGCAAACCAGTAGATTAAAACTCACTCTCACTCGCAGGGGTCTGATGGAGTCTTGCTTTCTCTGCAGCAGGAGGTGCTGACATGCAGCTCAGGGCAGTGGGACAGAACTGTGACTTGTGACCCTGTCAACTGCGGTGTCCCCGACCAGTCCCATGTGTACTATGCTGAGTTCTCTTGCCCCAAGGGGACCACCTACATGCAGAGATGCTCCTTCTCCTGCATCCACCCAGCCAAGCTTCAAGGTACAGTCTGGAGTATTGAGGGATTTAGCTCTCCCTCTCTGATGCCACCTTTTCATGCCTGTCCCAAGCTGTTCAAACAGAACATTGCAACTTTGAATTTCCCAGTATCCAGGTGGGCTCTTCAGAGACCTCCTAACATGGTGGGCTTCCATCCCCCTTGCGCGAGGACACCATAGTGTGGGGATAATTCCCTCTGACTCCCATGCCTCTGGCTGGCAGCTCTTATCCATCCACCTCAGGGTGTAGGGGTGTCTTCTCCTGATAGCTGGTAAGGTCTGGCAGCCTTCAGCATGAGGACGAGGGGGTCAGGAAGTTTGCAGGCAGCCAGTGCGGACAGACAGAGAGGACTGCAGAGAGCCAAAAGTGGCTTGGTGCCTGGTGGCTGTGGGGAAAGCGTGTGGTTCAGGAGTCCTGGGGCTGTATAAAGCCGTAGAGACTGATGCCCACAGCTGCAGAGCAGTCTGGGAGATGCTCACCACCCAGACGCACAGCAGTCCCCCAGACACACCATGGCCTGGCTTTCATTCTGCCGACTCCATCAATAGCCGCAGGAATGTTTTTAAGCCAAGTCGGAGAAAGAGAGCTACTGTTCCTGCCTATACAAGGCTGAGCTGGATGAGATTTCTGGGCTAATTACCTTGACAGCTTCAAGCATTGGGACTTTATGTGAGTTTCCACCAGCGCCTTTGCTCTGAACAATCACATACAACAAATCATTTTAATGGGTGCCCTATTTTATGGAGACATTTATAGCTGAAACGTATGAAAATAGTTTACTTTTTTTTTTTTTTAAGTTAAATCTAAGGAGCAAAAACTGCAGGGAATTAAGGTCTCATTTCATGATGGGGGGGGATGCCAGCAGATACCCAGCGTGAGCTGATCAAAGGGTAGCATGCGAGTAACAACTCGACAGCTCAAATTCTGCACGAACTGATGCCCGTTGCCTTAGGTGGGTCACCTGAGGGCAGGGCTTTAATCTGATCTTTCACTCACAGCCAAGGCTGTTCCAGCTGAAGTCAACGGGAGGTTTGCCATGGGCTCCCTTGGTGGGAAGGCATCCCCTTGATGGAACGCCCTGGGTGACTTCCAGCAGCTGACACGGTGGCTGGTGGTGCTCAGCCAAGGCTGCCGAGCCATGCGGGTAAACTCGCAGAGGTCCAGCTGACTCGGCTGAGCTGTTGATGAAGGGACGTGCCTGATGCTTGTTCCCCTCGAAGGCTCGCATCCTTACGGGCAGGCTCTCAAGGCTAATAAATGCTAAGAATAGGCAAGGAAAGGATGACACGGCTGTGTGGCACTTGGAGGTGGGGGGCAACCCTCGGCAGTGCCAGCCTGCTGGGAACACAGGCGCTGTGTGGAGGCATGGTCTTGTTCCTGGTCCAAGAGCAGTTGTAGGCAGAACAGTGATCCCGTAAAAAGAAAGCAATGCTTGAAGGGAGCATGGAGCAGTCTGGCCACACCAGGAACCTGCTGATCCAAACCTCTCAGTAGGAAGAGTCCCCTTCACTCCAGTACAGCTTTTTTTTCTTGCTCAGCAGTTCCCAGTGAACCGTCCATCATCCACACCATGTGGGTGATGCAGTCCTGGACACTTACTGCATGCACACAGAGCTCTGCAGTTTCAGCCACCTGTTAGCTGGGTCTACCCTCCTTTTCTCTAGAGAGACAACAGAGAGTTGGCCTGTAATACTCAACCCAAGCCTTTAGTAATGAGTGGTTTGAGTTCCCAGTCACACCAGTTAAGTTTCCCGTATCTGTCCTGCTGGCACTTTCCAACTTGCGGTGCATGTGTAGCACAGGGTATGACAGCTTGTAAGGGAAGGTAAGGACAAGCTGCAAAAAGCACCTGGGGAGAATGGAGCTGAGCTGAGCTAAATATGACAGATAGCTGTCATACACAAAAGCTCCGAGCCCACTGAAGGCTCTCCTGAGGCATCACCAGAGAGGGGAAGTTTAAGGGAAAGTTAAGAGGAGATTTGCACAACAAAGGTCCTTTCTCCGTTCCCTAGAAGTTGTCCCTTTCCCACTTCTGTCTGCATTCAAGCAATTTGGTTTCTGCCCCAGGTTGACCAGCCATGTAACAGAGTCCATGGTCTTCATATTTGTTGTCTGCCTTGGCATCAGTATCCGCTCTAACAAAAGGGCTTTTGCTGATTGTTCTGAGCTTCCCTCAGCAGGACTCCATCCCCAGGTCAGCTGTAATCCCAACAAAACTGCTTCTCTTTTGGGGTCAGGAACAAACCAGTGGCTGACCTGCCTTGAGGATGGTCTCTGGTCACTCCCTGAAGCCTACTGCAAGCTGGAGTGTGATGCGCCTCCTGCGGTGGCCAATGCCAAGCTCCTGGTCCCACGGTGTCTGCAGGGGAACCATGACGTGGGCTCGGTCTGTCGCTACAAGTGCAAGCCTGGATACCACGTGGCTGAGAATGCAGTGGGCAAGCCTAAGAAGTAAGTCTGTGGTGGATCTGTTATCACCATTTCCTTCCTCCTCTTCTCCCAGCATGAGCTAGGAGGAGAGGTGATGGTTCGCTGGCAGTCTCGAAGAGCTGATTTGGTAGGTACAAGGCAGAGGAGCTTGCTCTGGTCGTGCAGATTTCTTGAGACATGAGAGGAATTCCCCTGGTTTAGGTGAAAGCAGGTGGGAACAAGCTGCAAGCTACCATTGCGTGCATGTGTACATTAAGTGCCTTAACCTAAAGCATGTGAATTTTCCCTGTGCACCTCAACATACTAAAATTAAGCATGTACAGAAGTGGACTATCGGGTAATTAGATGTAAAAAGATGCTGGAAGGTTCCTGGAGCTGCTGTCTTTCCTAAAAGTGGTAAAAGGCACATCAAGGCACTGAGGGTTGTAAGAATGAATGACTGCCCTTTCGCAGGGTTAACACTTTGCCCCCTGCACGTCTTGGCTAAATTTAATCTCAAGCATTGACATTTCAATTGGAGAAGATTTTTCCAGATGATCTGGAGAAAAATTCCTGGTGATTCGCTAGCCCTGTCCTCAGCCAATATCGTGATGCTGGGGGGTAAAACAGTATTTCGTCTGCGATGCCTCCAGCTAGAGTGCCTATTGCGTATGGTCACTAAAGATTCCCTGGCACTGGCTGGGTCCTCCCCAGAGTCTTGATGCTAGCCCAAATCAGGTAATTATGTGCTAATTGTTTAATGCCCCCTTCCAGTTTTAATTGGATGCAGACTTCATCTCTATGTTGCTCTGGGGTAACGTTGTTGTGCACTGGGAAACAGTTGCCAAATTTCTTGCCTCGTAATGCAGGAAGTGGTCTCTGTAAACAGCTTTTTGCAGCGTTAGGAGCATTTCTTCGGCCAAAGGGATCTAAGCAAACCATGATTATGGCACACGATCACATAGACTGCTTTGCAAACTGCGGAGCAGCTTGCGTGCCTGCGGCACTTCAGGCACTGGATGTGCAATCAGATCACTGCAGCTTGCAAAGTTAGGCTGTCTCTGTCATGCTGCAGCAACTGCTGGTAAGGATGCCCTCTGGGAGTTCCTGAGGCTCCTCTGATGTGTGTGTAACTTCCCTGTGGGTCTGAACAGCCTGTGAGACACGTCAAGGAAAATCATGCAAAGTGGTTTACATGTTCATAGCAATGCGTGTTGACCTAGCGTTTTCACATTTGCTATTATCATTACTACTAATTTGTCTAACATCTTTGATGATGGAGTATGATCCTGTTACGGTAAGCAAAACAACACTAACAGAAGCAGAAACTTTATTGTTTCCTTATCCTGCCACATTAACTGCTATGTGAGTGGCCTGATTCAAAGCAAAAGCCTTTCCTTAGAAGTGTAAATGCCAGTGTACCATCTCATCTGGAGCTCTGTGTGTATACTCAGCATGAGTACAAACCCTTTGGCACATGGAGTGAGTAGCAGTTACTAGCCAGTAAGCAGGCCAGTCAACTGCTTGAAATCCTTCTGGTGTTTCAGCCCTGGCAGGCAGAGGATGGGAGCTGCCAGAGTAAGAGGTTGTTGCTTTCTTTGTTCAGGCCAGTTTTGGAGAAAGTGAGTTCATGGAGAAGGTGATGGAGAGCTCTGGAAGGGGCCAGCACTGGTGGGGTACAGGTTGCTGATGTGCTGGTGAGGGAGCAGGGTCTCAGCTGATGACTCAGATGGCAGTTTTTAGGGTCTTCTGAAGTCTTTCTGGCTTCAGCAAACTGAGTTCTTGATCTATTGTCTCTCTGTTGTCCATCAATCCAGCAAGCACCAGCCTTGCTAAAGGATTTAGTGTCATACAGGTCCTGGTGGACAGAAGAAAGCAAGACACTTTATGTGTACTAGATATTGAACAAAAGTCAGGCATGATCCAGAGCTGACACTGAAGACTCCCCATGGCAGCTAACTAGCCCAACCTTGGAAATATAGTCAGGCTCCCTTCGAATCATTCTTCTAGCTCTAGCAATTGTGCCTTTTTAGAGGGGAACAATGGAAGGAATATAACCCCCAGCTGGGCTCACCAACAGCTATAGGGCTCAGACTGTTCTCCAGGGAAGGTGCAGAGGCATCTTTGGGTGTCTGTGAGTTCCTAAGGGATCAGCCCACTCTGCTGTTATGTGAAAGACACGCTCATCTTCTCACAGCACTGTTATAAGAAGCTCGGTCTTTTCCTTCAAGAGCTGCTTATAGGCACCTTCCTTCAGGAATGGCTCTGGATGCCCCCTGGCCAGGGACAGTTAAGCTGTAATGTGAGCGAGCAGGAACCCAACCCAGCCAGGGCTCAGCGTCATCTCCTGACTAGCTGTATTTTTGATCAGCCTTCTGCAGTGCATTCCTTTCTCATGTACCTCTTAAAACACTGCTGCTGTTAAAGCCAGACTGGGGACCCAACCTCTGGGGCTTTACTCCTCACGTGGTAGGGCTATGGTGCCTACCTTAGGCAGGCCTGAGCCATGGCTGGGATCCAGCTGTCTCTGTCTAAGATGAGATGCTCTTGGGCACAGATGCTCGTATGATTCCCTCACTTCTGTTTCCTTAGTTGAATTTTACTGTGGGGGCAGTAAGGTTACTTAGAAGGCTCCTGCAATCTTAATTGAAAACCATTTCCCATAGCATAAGTGGAAGAGCAAGGGGATAAAGAAATCTGTTGTCTCGGAGAAGACACTTTTATTTATTAACCTGAGTGAGAAAAGGCTCTTCAGAAATCACCGCTTGTCAACAAGGGATCCTGGAGGAAATGTTGATGGCGTAATCAAGATCCTGCCAGAGATTTGCTGCCTTTCTGCTGGCAGGATCATCTGACTGACAATGCTGACATGAAGGGTAAATCTTCTTTGACTCTTCTTAAAGGAAATCTGTTTTCAGCCTGGAGAGCCCATGTAACAGCCTGGTTTCCAGCTGCCAAGCTATTTCATGTCTAACCTCCAAAAAACAGCAACAAAGGGAACTTAACATGTGCATTCATGTTTTGTGATGGGAGGTCTCTGGTTTTGGGCAACATCTGTTCAATGGCAGCACCAACCCACCCACCTGGATGCCACAAAACAATGAACTGCCAAGGAGCAATGTTTGGCACTGTAAAGGGCTGCAGCACTGAAAAGAGTTGGCCTAAAAGTCAGAGGTCAGATACTTTGGGGAAAATGGGCATCACCCCCACGTGGTACCTGCTGTTGCTTCCACCACAAAGTGCTGTCTTAAGCAGCTTTCCAACAGGAATATCTAGGACATCCTTTAGAGGAGCACTCTCATGCTGGTGGGATGCTCTCATTTTGGGGACCAAAAAGTCAGACCCTGCAGAACAGTTGTTTCACTTGCCCGGTGCGGGATGATTCCTTGGAGAGAGAAGACTTTGGGATCTCAAAGCTAATTTTGTGAGGAGTTTAGCCTCTTCTTCTAGCTTGAGCAAACGAAGCAAAGACAGCCCAGGCACCCAGGTCTTTAGAGGCAGTTTTGAAAATCTCAGCCTGCATTTTGACCAGAGATCAAGGGAGCCATGAGACAGCCCAGCCCCCTGATGAGCTTCCATGGAGATGTCAGCCCCTCTGCCTCCTCTCCCCATTCAAAGACTATGGAGACTATGACAGAGAGAGAGGAGGCAGGAGAATGTGGAGGAGAAAACAGACTGGAAGGAGTTGGCAGACCGGGGGCTGGAAACAAATCAGAAAGATCCCAGTGGCAAAGCAGGACAGCCTAACCCAGAAGCATCAGAGTTTAGCAGGGCACCAGGCCACTGTACATTTGTGGTGGGTGCAAAAGCGTGGGGCGCTTGCTGCTTCTGCCCACATCTGGCCCCTTCCAGATAAAAGGCAAACACCCATGCGGCTGAGGCAGCCAAGCAGCCAGGTAAAGAAAACACAGGCTGTCAACTGGACTCCTGTGTCACTTCCACCTCTAAGGTCTCTGATGAAGATTTACAGCCCAGGTTGCCCAAGCTGTTTAGAGCACAGCAGCGGAGGTCCTACAAAGCTGATGTTGCTTTCTTTCAATTTACTGGCAAATCTCCCTGCTTTCCCCCTATTCTTTTTGAAGCTGCCAGTCTCCTGCCATGGGAGATGAGGCTTTAGGCTCATTTATCACAGTTCCTGTACAGCAGACCCAGTTTCCCCAAGCTCACCACTCCAGTACATGGCTGGATCCCAGCCAGGCTCCTGCGTGCTCAGCTCCCAGAGCCGGGTGAACGCTCATGCCTTCATGTCAGACACAGCCCTTGCTGGCCTCAGAAGTCTCCCCTGCCTCCTCTACCCATTAGGCATCCGCTTGCCTGGTTGGAGGGGGAAGCTTTGACTCTGATTTTCCTGGCTTCCTTGTTAATCCTCGAGAAATGCCGCTAGCCCAGATCAGAAGAGATTGGGGGGTCTGGAAATTTCAAGCTACTATGAGGTTGTGTTTTTTTCCTATATATACATATTTTTTTTTTTTTTCAAAAAAGCCTCTCCCTTCCCTTCTCCGTGCCTTAATATAAACTGCTCACTTCATATGTGCAGCAGTCGTCCACATGACACCTTCTACCCTGGGGTCAGCCCAGGCTAGCCCTGTTTGAAGTTCCCCAGCACGGATGCTGGCAATGGGGTGAGCCTCCAGAGCAAGGTGGTTTCTCCCCCCAAGTCTAGGGGGGGTGCCGGTCTGGGTAGAGATGGGAGACGCTGTGCACAGTGCTGACCTCATGCTGGGGTCGCTCCAGCACCACATCAAGACAAGGAGCCCTGGTGAAGACGATGGGGCTCTGAACCACAGCGTGCACCTGTGCAAACTGCAGCTCCCATGGCATGTCCTCCCCATGCTCGGCCCCTCTCCCCAAATCTTCCCGTGGCTTCTGGGCAAAGAGCCTCTGCCAGCGAGTTGGAGGAGCAACAGGGAGCTGCAGTGGCTGCATCGATTATACCCCGGCGGCCAGCAGAGGAGTGAGAAGCGGCATGTGGCTGGGATGCTCCTGGTCTGTAAAGAAGTTTTCCCAGTGCTTGAGGCATTGCTCTTGCAGTGCAGCTTTGCACCACCAGTTTGCTCCTGTTGCTGTAATGCCACCAGCTTAACCCCCAGCAATTTACCCCTTGCAAGTCATACAGCTGGTTCACGCCCTGTGTGCCAGGCAATTCAAGAAAGGCAAAATGCTGCTTGAAGATCTGGACATTCAACACAGATCTGTACCTCTCAGCATGCACATTCCCTCACCTTTAAAGGTGGGCAATGCAAAGCGTTCAGACATGGGAGGAGGCAAGGTCTGATAAGGACAGCTTCGAAAAGCAGTGACCATCATCCCAGTGGAAAGGGCAAGAAACCAAGAAAGTTAAATTAGCGGTGGGCTGAAACCACAGATGCCCACAGTGGGATCCAGAGTTGCTCCTCCTCAATACCCTTCCAAAATAATATGTAATTGCAGTTCCCTTCAGTCGATTCAAGGCTACTGTTCTTGGGGTGACTTTGCAGCATCACTTGCTGCTCAGGTGCTCACACCATGGCCACTCACACTCACGATGTGGTCTGGTGGGAAGATTGGTGTGGAGCTCTGTGCTGGAGGACCTGCCATGTCCTGTCCCATCCCCTTCCATGCGTGCTTCCACATTACCTGCTGGAGCCTGAATTCACCACAGCAGGAACCCACTGTTCCACTTTACAGTCTTTAGGAAAAACAGATCCCTGATTTCTGAAGGGAGAAGGGGAATCTCTAAGAGCTGTAAATATTAAAATAGATGATAATGTTTCAAAAAGCTCTCAAACTTCTCATCCAGGAGTTCCCAGCAGAAATGCGATGAGCATCGCCACCAACTTCTGCCCCAGGTCTGGGGGTGAGGTGTAGATGGAGTCCTCTTGTTGCTCTGGTCTGCGTGACCCTGCAGCATGTATTGGGGGCAGCTGGGTGGCCCCACACAATGTCTGCTGCTGCTCAGAACAAGGGGCAATTTAGTGTCTCCCCCCAGGGGTTTCTCTAACCCAGTTAAACTCTCCTCCATGTACCTGTGGCATGCTATAAACTCCATAATGAGGCACCTGGAGCCCTGCCTGCTGGCACCAGTGGTGGGAGAGGGCAGGGACAGGCAGCTGGAGCAGGCTGTCTGGTAAAGAAGGACAGGAGGTGGGGTGAAAAAAGTCCCATTAAGGATGAAGCAATCAGCACTGGCTCAGGTAAAGCTCATCAGCACTGTCAAAACCTGTGTGTCAAAGTCTGGGGTTGTGGTGACATGTCCTCTTCTGGGAGAGCAGTCCCCAGCCAGCCCGATGCCTTGTGGGGTTTTGATGCCTCTATGTAAAAGATGCGGTGTCTCTATCGCTGCCAAGGACAGGAGACTGAAAAGCGGATGGGCTCTGCTCCTGGACTTTTTTTTCCTTTCTTTTTTCATCATTTTTTGGCAAGTAGTTTGTGCCTGGGCTGTTTTAGCAGCACAGGATGGTATTGGTCTGCTGCAGTACGACAGCCTTTCGGCGAGAGCGGGATTGACAGATCTGGCTGGAGTACAAAGAGGAGCCTCAGGAGTAGCTGGGTGCAGGCCAGCAGGATTTACTGGTGGAGGCTCGCTCCATCCAGCAAAATATGTAGCTACTGGCGGTGGGACAAAGCAGCCCAGGACCTGCAGGGGCTGTGGGGCAGAGAGGCATGATTTAGGGGCACCACAAGAAGCAGGGAGCAATAGGGTGGTGAGTGCAAGGAAAAAGCATCCAGTGTTCCTAAATCAGTGTGATCCCTTCAGAAAGAGGAAGAAAAGGTCTTGGTTAAGCATGGGCTGTCCCTTCAGGAGGACCTGCCTGTGGTGAGGGGTGGCATGGCATGGGAAAACCCCACACAGGGGCTTGGTTGTGCTCCAGGAGATATGTTGCTCCTGCATCTGTGGGATGCTTGGTACAGCCAAGGTGAGGTTTGTTTGAGGTATTGCAGCCCAGTCTGGCATCTGTGTTTCCCCAGGAAGTTCCTGAAGGTCCAGTGCCTGGAGAGTGGGCAGTGGGAAGAGGGACACTGCATCCCTGTGGTGTGTGAGCCACCCCCTCCCGTCTTTGAGGGCATGTACAACTGCACCCAGGGCTTTGAGCTGGACAGCCAGTGTGTCCTCAACTGTGAGCCACAGGGACAACAGGTGAGTGACTTGGGGGAGAAGCAGAGATGGGCTAAGTGTTGTGCTTCTGTGTACCTGAAAACAGCAGGGCTCCCTGTGCCCCATGGTGCAGAGGGGCCCCAGGGCAGCTTGGCCATCCCCAGGGCCCTTGTACTATCAAATAGCAGTTGCCCTGCAAACCCAAAGCTTTTCTTGCTGGATACCAGCCATGACACAGAGTGCACCGCTGCCCGAGCGTGCTCTCCTGCTGCCTGGTGACCCTTCCAAAAAAGCAGTGGTCCTAAGTAAGCCTGCTTGTCTTGAGTGAAAAGGGTTGGAAAGCAAAAGTAGAGCATTTCCAGCAGGTTTTGGGAGCTGCTGTGAATGCATTCGCCTGGGATGATGGGCAACTTTGCAGCAGCAGGATTGCTAACCAAGGGGCTTGCCTGGGGATGGAGGTTGCTGCCTGCCAGGCTCTTCCACCCAAGTTTTGCATCCAACCTGCTGGAAGGGTCTTGTCAAAAAAAAGTGCAGTTGATTCCCTCTGGTGGGATCTAGCAGTAGCTGGAAAACAATTTGTTTTCTACAAAGCACACATAGGCTGAACCAGATAGCTGCAACCCAGCTGCCTCAGAGAACTTCCCTCTGGACTTCGCTGGCAGGAGGGCACTCCTTGCATTTTGCTCCCCCTGACGCTGGGCAGTGGCCAGGCAGGGTGAGCTCTGCCACTGCCAGTAGTAACGCAGGCTGCTCTCCGTCTGCTTTGCAGGTTCCCATCATCTGCACCAAGGAGGGCTTATGGACAGAGGAGTTCAAACTGTGCGAGAGCTTACAGGGCACCTGCCCACCACCCCCGGAGCTGAATTTCTTGGAGTACAAGTGCGAGCAGGGGCACGGCATAGGTGAGGGCAGACGGAAGCTAAACAGAAAACCGAACCTTATGTTGACTCAGCTCTCTCAGAGTGCTGAAGGTCACAATGAGTGTTCTTGTACCAATCCCCACTAAATCTATGAAAAAAATCCTGTTTCCTTTTCCATTCTCTTTCTAAACACAGAGCCAAAGGTGGCTTTAGCCTTGTGCATGCCCTGGTTGTACTCATGGGCAAGACTCAAAGCTAAAGCTGGCCCCAGTGTAAGCATCTCTCTTTTCAGAAGGAGCAGGGACTCATCTACAGGGCAAACCCAGCCCTTTGCAGTAATTTTCCTAATTTCTAGCCCTCCAAAGCCCCTGAGGTCTCTTCACTTGTTACTACTACTGAGCAGTTACTGTTTGCAGAGTTAACGTGGCGGGTCCTAGATAAAAGCAGCAGTGACAATAGTGTGTAACAGGGCACTTTCACCAGATGAGGGACCACATCATCCATTTCTTTCTTCAGGACTTGGTCTCTTTGTGCTTTGTGGAAAAGCTGCAATGCTCAATCACAGTCATTGCATCTCATCTGGCATCCCGCCGGACAGGACGCTTGAGCAAAGTGCATATCACTCTGAACCAAACACACCAGTCATCTGGGTCTGATCAAAACAGGCCGAGGAAAGTTTAAGGGCAGGGCCTGATAAGGTTAAACTTTGGACAAACCTGATGTGAGGCTGGGGTTAAGGCTGGGATCCATGTGGTTTTCCAAGCTGTTTTCTGCAACTTTTTTACTTCCTAGGTCATAAGAAAGCAGTGGGAATTCAGTGCAGTAGAAAAACTATGAAAGATGCTTTCTAACATGTCAACAAATATCCCATAGCTTCTAGGTCATACTTATTTTCATGCTAGATCCCGTGTCCTGCCATCAGGGCTTGAATCTACCTTGTAGGGCACCTTCAATTTTCCTCTCATCTGGGAGAATAGAATTGGCCACAACTCCTGTAGGCTTTTGCATAATTCAGGATTTGGGAAAGGAATTGTCATCCCAGGTTAGGAGGAAAAGGGTCTCCTCTATGTCCACCTCTACCCTCAGTGAGGAACCTACATGTTTGGGTCTGGTGCCCTCCTGTAAAACATCATTGCCTCATTCCTGATGAAGTCCTCAAGGCTTTCTCTCCTCCTTTAGGTGCTGTGTGTATACCTTCCTGTATCATACCTCCCAGCGACCCCGTCATACTGCCCGAAAATGTAACTGCTGAGACTATGGATCACCGTCTGCAACCCACCAGAGTCCAGGTAAATGGATTCTTCTAGCAGGCAGTTTGCTGGAAATATAGAGGGACAGCCCCCCTTCCTCTCTATCTGGTGTTTTTTAACCAAAATCTCTTTGCCTTGGGTGAGGAAGGGTGTCTTACCTTGGAAAGGCAAGCAGCATAAGTGACCTTGGGGCTTGCTGGCCCTCTCCAAGGAGCTGCATGTTTTGGGGATACATGCTGTTCCCCATAACCAGGTTCCAGTTCCAAGGTCCTCCTCCCTCTCACCACTTCTTCCTCTTCTTCTCTCCCCTGTGGACGCTACTGCACAGCCTCCTGCTCTCCTGTACCGAAGTTCAGCATAAGTTATCAGCTCCTAAGCCAGCTTTCAAGGACTTGCAGAATACCACAGTGAATTAAGTTAAATGCGGGAATCCCACTGTTTTTTCAGGATGTGCTGCATGCCTAAACCTGTTAAGCTGCTGTTATTGTCAGCCAGTGTTTTGGAAGAGCAAAAGCCGCCCCTGGCACATCATGAGTCCCGTCCCCAACTACCTGGCAGCAGAGATGCAACAGCAGGCAGGCATCTCCCTGCCAGGGAGGAAGCAGGGCACTGTCAGCTGAAAGGTGTCTTTGGCTGCCAGGACCCGCTGGCCAGCCGATTGCCTCTGCTGCTGGAACGGGGGAGCCTTTCCCTCCCCATCTCTTACTCATTTTGTAGGCAAAACAGCTCAAATAGCTCAAATAGTTTGGATCCTCACGGCACGACTTTCCCAAAAAGCATCTCCGCCTGGGTAATATTTCTTAAAATAAAAACGAGATGCATAAAGAAGGAGGTGGAACAAAGAAAAGCAAACAATCTTCCCAGGAGCCAGCACTCCCATCCAAATGCTTTTCCCTCCTCCTGGGAACCCGCAGGAGGCCCCGCATCGTGCCTGTGGATCCTACCGTACGTCGCCTTGAATCAGACCCATGACGGATCACTGCCGGGGGGCGAGGACACCCGGCGCATGTGGGATGGTTAAGCACGAGCCTTGGAAGGAGTCCTCGCCTTTGAGGGATTGGATGGCTTGGCCTGTCAAGGCAGTGGTGTTTGGCTTCCCTTTCACCGCTGCTGCAGGCTCTCGTGCAAGGGAAGCATTTTGCAGAGAGGAGGAGGAGGAGGGAGGGGAGGCATTATTTTAAGAAGCAGCTCTTCCCCTTGCCAGGAGCTCTCTCCCTGGACTGTCTTGTTTTCCTCTGTGTCCCAGCTCCTGTCTCTCCTCCCTGCTTTGCTCCTCCAAGCCTCCAACAGCTTGCCATTCCTGGGAGCTGCCATGCTCCTGAGGTGATGGAGAGGATGGGGCGAAACACACAGAGGCCACTCGGGGATGGCATGGTCCTGTTTTGCTTTCAGCTCTGATTGCATCCCACAGCTGAGCAGGTTTGTCCCTGTGCCCTTATTTCCAAGCCTAGAATATGAGTATGCTAATATGAGTATGCTAAAATGCCATTCAAGTTGCCCCAAAACCACATACAGAACACCACATTAGGGTTAGGATGCAAACTTCTTCCAGGCTCTGCAGGAATTGTCTAGCTCAGCCAGCGTCCCCAGCCTCTGCCCCATCTGATGGCGGCTCCCTCTGTGTGTGCCTTCCCTGCACTGGCTGAGGATGGCCAGGATCTCATCCTGCCCCAGCCCCATCACAGTCTTGACCAAATACGCGGCAGAAGGACCTGCAGCAGGTCTGCGTGGGTAGACCTGCAGCTGCCATGCCACCCGGGAATGCTGGAGCTGGTCTGCCTGCTGCTGCACATTCCGAATGGGAGGCTAGGAGAAAACATACGTGCCCCTCTGTGCAACTCCAGCACTGTGAAGGGCATCCTAGGACACTTTCACAGTCCAGCCGTCATTTTATGGGGCCTCAGATTTCAAAGTCTGCCTGAGCTTTACCAGGAGGAAATTACATGTGCGGTGGGGCTTTTCTTCCCTCTGTATAATCATGAGTGCTCCCCACAAACCCCTGCTGAATGAGCAGGACAGCACGTTCCAGCACGATGAAACTGAGCCCTTCACATCTCGCTCTTGTGTCCAGTTGGCTGTAACAGCTGAATTTGTGCCTCATAAATACCAGTGATAACCTCAGACCTGCAAGTGAATGTGAGTCTGGTGTATCTGCTTCAGGCCAAGTCTGGGGAGATGAGTCCTCCCGGGACCCTGTTCTCAGAGCCTGAGCAGGGGTCAATGAGCAAGTTAATGTAGGCACCAAGTGATGACCGGCTGAGCCCCTTATCCTGTATGTGTGAGAAGTTGATGAATCCACCATCATGCAGAGAGGCGATGGCAGACTTGGCCTGTTGTGGCCCCAGGGTTGCTTCCTCCCAGCAGCAGCTTGTGGCCAAGTCAGCCACCATGAGGTGGCAGTGCCAGCCAAATCTACTTCTCTGGGGTCCCTGCCATCTCCTTTTGTCCCCTCTTAGTTATACATCTATATACATCTACATATACACACACAGACGTCTACTTACCCTCTGCCTTGAGCAATGTACCCTGGTTTGTGGGTGAACCAGCTGCACCTGCCTTGGGTTTGATGGGCTTCAAAGGGTTTCCCGCTGGGCAAGGGTGCAGAGAGAGTCTTGGGAGTACCACTGCTCTGCACCACGATGAGCAATGCAGTGTTGTGGAAGACCCTGTACCTCCAGAGAGTGTTGGTGGCTGTTGCCCTTCCTCTGCTGCCTCAACTAACAGCTCTTTTCTCCTTCCCTCCTCAGCATATTGTGTGCACGGGCAGGCTGCGCTGGTATCCAGATCCCTCTGTCATTCACTGCATCCAGTCATGTGAGGTAAGCCCTCCTGCCCCCAGCATGAACCTCCTGCTCCTTGCAGGAGAGCTGCTGGCAATGAAGACTCACTCCAGTACAAAGCCGGATGGCTTTGACTTCATGTTTGCTCCGAGTTGGGCCAGGACTCGCTGGCTGAGTGGAGACACCAGAGCAAGAATCCTTGGGTATGGTTCCCTGCAGCCAGGGTGATGCTAGGGAATGAGCACTGCAGAAAAAACCATTTCCTTCCTTTCCTGCTTCTTCTTGGCCAGCCCAGGAAGAATGTTCTAGCAAAAGGATTTCACTGGCAAGGGGTATCCCCAAAAAAGCCCGTGCTGACTCCAAGCCTGAATATTTCCTTAACCAGAACCGCAGTTCTAGAGTAACGCAGATCCAGAAAAGCCCTGCGTGACTCACATGTCCAACCAAAACAACTAGGATTTCCAGCCTTGTACATGCAAAACAAACCACTCCTGAAGAATCTGCAGACAAAGAATTCCTTGCAGAAATAGGTTTGCTGCTCATTTTGCTTTGAATAATGACCAGGCAGGAGAAAATCACAGGCAGCCTGGAGTCAGTTTGCAAAGGAAATTAAAAATAGGCAGTCTTTGTCAAGCACTAGTTGTTATTACGATTGAGGATAAAAGGAAAAGGGGGGGTGGTGGTATTTTGGAATGCCGTATGCTGAAAAATTGGGATTTTTACCAAAAAGGAAAATGTAAATGAAGTTTGTACACCAAAAATAGCTTTGGGTTTTGCTGATTTTTTTTTATAAGCTCATTTCAATGCAAATGATCGTTTTTGCTCACCAGTTCTGCCTAGCTCAGCTCTTTGTCAACTGAAGTGTGGGAGAAAGGGTGATGTTGCAGGGGGCAGATCCCCAGGACGGAAATGTTGTGGTCAACAGGCGGTGCAGCAGTTATTTCCTAAACTCGATGGCTGTGTTGTGCGTCTCTGCTGTGAGGCATGGGCTGCAAGCTTAGGGGAATGAGGTGCTGTTTGCTAGAGAGGTGTTTGATGGGTGAGTACCAGAGTTTAGCGATGGATCTCCCAGTATTTTGGGAGCTTCAGGTCTTTCTAAACCATGTCCTTTAGCTCAGCTCTGGGGCAATGTATTTGAAGTAGGATGGGCTTATGTGGAAGAGCAGTCCAGATGGTTGGGGTGATTCTATCTGTGATTCTCCTGCTAGCTAAGGAGAACTGCTCCTTGTGCTCTCTGGGAGTTGGTCCTTCCAAAAAAAGAAACAGATGGGATGTGAGGTGCTCCTTCTTCACTTTCTGTGCAGCTCAGGTGAGAGAAAGCTGACACAGGCATGAGGATGCTCCCTTAGGCTCAAGTACATCAGACTGACCACAGCCTTTCCTCCTCTATGGCTCCTGCACCTCACCCTGGGTCTGTGTCTTCAGCAAGAGATCCTGTAAGGGATGATGAAAAATGCCAACTTATTTGTGTGTGTGCATGTGTGTGCGAGAGAGAGAGATGGGGACCAACTACCTGAAGTCCCAGCATCTCACAGTAACAGTAACTGTCTTCTCATTGGCCACTCAAACATGCTCACAGCCAACATGACCTCTTTCTGTTCCTGGATGCTTGTCATGCCTTTTACTCTTAGAAAGCCATCCTAGACAGCAGTCCTAGCACACAGTAGGTTAAACACGCCAAAATCTTGCAGTGTCCTTCCAGAAGATGAAGAGTCCGTGCTCTTAATCACCCTTGTAGAGTTTTTAATGCCTTTTCTGCTTTCAATTAATCTTTCATCAGGAAAGACTGAGCAGTACGTACTCTTCCTGCTGAAGTCTCACCAAAGCCCTGCACAAAGTTTCCTTGTGCTGGAAATGTCTGTTTTGATAGGACCCAGGACTATATCTGTTATTTCTGCAGTTGTATCTATCTGGCAGCTCAGAGAGAACCTGAGATCAGCAAGTACACCCAGATCTTTCTCTACCTCCTTTGTTTCCAGCTGATGAGCTCCAAGCTAACAGCAGATGTTTTACCATCAGCACAAGAGCTTGCCCTTCAATTTTATACAAGTGAATGTCACCCTGTTTCTCTCTCTAGTCCTTCAGGTCATCTAACTATTTGTCAGATATCCTGATCCTCCTTTGTGGAACAATGCCTTCTTCCTCGTTAGCAATTTTGTCAGCACAGGCCTATTTTTAAGGTCACAGCCACTCACTGTAATACTAATGAAGATTCATCCTCAGATCGTTTCTTTCACCCTAATGCTCTCCTTTTTGATGCGGCTCACAGCTGCCTCCACCCTGTTCTTTTCCTCCTCACTTCTCACATAAGTGTCTTTGATTATTCTTTTCATTGGATTTTCTTCTACGATGCAGCAGGTTATTAAGGTTGGACTGATAAGCCAAGTCTTCCTAGATAATACTTTCTCATATCTGTTTTATAGTAGCCATTGTCTTGCCATAAAGAATAACTTTTAACTAATGTGTCTTATTCAAAGTATTGCTCAGCACTGGGAAGAAGGGATTTGTTACCAGTCCCCTCATTTGACCACAGAAAATGCCCTGAATGTTGTTTCCACCTCATCTGTGCTGGCTTCCACCCTCATTCCTATTCCTCTGCCCCTGCAAAACATAGCTCCTGCTGGGTCTAACATGGTTCAGCTTGACTTGTCATGTCTGTGGGACTTCTTAGTCCCAGGTTCATCCTCATTTCACAGTAATCCCTCACTGGAGGCACCTCTTTTAAGATCCCAGCCTCTGCTCCCACTGGGCAGTGAAATGCTGTTCCAGTGGACTGTCCAGGTCACCTCAGGTCTGAGTCACCCCTCAGAGATGCTGTTGTCTCTCCATTGACTGCCAAGCGCGTGTTGGATGAAGAAGTGTTCTCATCTGGATGCCTCAGTGAGGGGAACAACCCTACGTAAGAGAAATCCAGGCCACCTGGCTGCTTGTACCATCCCTCCCTGGTGGAGCCACTTTGGGCTGGGGCATGACAGCAGTAGCCAAGTCTCAACCTCTGCAGCCTCAGCTGGAATCCTTCCTCATGTTGGAAAGTTCACGTCACCGCACAATGGCGTTAGAGGGATTCTCACTCATCTTTATCATGTGCTGGCAGTGGATCAGCCTGCCTGCTCATCCGTCTCACTCCTCTTCCCACCTCCCTTCTCTTTCCATTAATCTGATTGTCCATCTGCCTCCCGGTCTCTTGCTGCACCTTGCCAAGTTCCCCATCCTCAGAGTGTGGAGGCACGTAGTTCAGCAGGCGAGGAAGGGAGGGAGGGATGCAAACCCTTCCAGGAGCCCGTCAGGAATACAAGTTAGCGCTGAGCGTGCTTCGCCTTTCAAGGGCCAGCGGAACATCTCATCCCCTGCCATCAGTAGAAAAACAGATGGCAGCACCGGTGGGGGGGAGGGGAGAGGAGGGAGCTTGGGGCTGGGTGGAGAAGGGAGTGGAGGAGGAGAGAAACCCCTCCTGCCCACCGTGGTTTGCGAGGTGGCGGTTGTGGTCCTGGTGGTATGCTCTGCTGGTGGGAGGGAGGTGTTTGCAGCATCTGGGGCAGGTTTGTCCCAAGCCATTCCAAGGCAACCAGCCTTAGATATCCTCCTCCTGTTCCCAAAAGCAAGTGAGGCTGTTGACTTCAGAGGAGGAGACAGCATGTACAGTGATCCAGGCTGCTCCCTGGGAGTATTCCTGCCACTGTCCTAAACAGTCCATGCATGAGTGCGGCCAACACTGGCTGCTATAGAGCATCTCCTAGTCTTTGCAAATCACCTGCTCTGCACCCATCTATCTCCCACTGCTGGGCAACATGCTGACCTTGCCCCCACCTCCAGCTTTGTTTCATCATTGTGTGCAGGTAGCAAAGGGTTAATTGCAAGGAATTTAAAGCAGCATGCTTTGGACAGACCACCAGTGGGGAGAGCTTTATACTGGTATGGCAGGCACTGGTTAAGAGCTACTACAGCTGTAGTCTGCCTTGTAGGGTAGCAATTCCTTCCTGATGTGACTCGGTACTTTCTCTGGTGAGGCTGGCTTTGCTGTGCTTTGCTCTGAGCATGTTCTGGGGGAACACGCAGAGACTTTGGCTTGAGGTCTTTGCTTCATGCCCTGGGTGAAGATGGGCCATACCAGAAAGCTGGCATGAGCATGAGCTGCTGGGAATTTCTCAGGTCTTCATTGCATGAGGACAAGGTCTCGCTGCCCTTGTGCGTGCTGCCGATCATGTTATCACGATCGTAAAACACTTATTTGTTCCCTGTTTTGTGATTTTCCTGAGGTATTACAATGGAAATGATGCGATAGGGATTGAAGTGTGTTTGCGGTTGCAAGTTGTTCTCCAGTCTCTCGATCCAACAGGTAGTCAAGGACCCTGATGGATCCTTGGCTGTTCCTACCAGCATGCACAAAATCCTTGCTCGGCACGTCTGTGGCTTGTGTCCAGCATTCGTCAGCCAGAATTAACTCCTTTGAAGGCATATGCAACAGGGATGGTGGGAAGTTTCATCTAAAATCTGGGTCCTGCTGTGCTTTAATGTGATGGGAGATGGGGTGCGACTCGCTCCCTGGGCAAAGTGCTGTAGCTGGACCCCAGCTGCAGGCAGCTGCCTCTGCTCCTCACCATCGATGGGGCTGAGTGTCATTGATTGTCCCTCCCCTCAAACCTGGGAGCTCTGATTTTGTACTATGGCAAAGCTCAGTGTAGGAAACCAGGCAGAAACATTATGCCAGTGGGATGCTCTGCTCCTGGAAAGACATCCTCTTCTGCTGTCCTGGGGCTTAAGGCAATGAGGACTACAGGCACCCCGGCTTCTCCATAGAGACTCTCTCCAAGGAAAGAAACGCAAGGCCAGAATTTAAAATCACCCTCCTGTGATGCTCACATCATCATCATGGCATCCTGGGGTGCATCAAAAAGAGTATGGCCAGCAGGTCGAGGGAGGTCAT
>VZSZ01007841.1:1117903-1187967 GCA_013398815.1 Ibidorhyncha struthersii
GTGGAGCACTGGAACAGGCTGCCCAGAGAGGTTGTGGAGTCTCCCACTCTGGAGACATTCAAAACCCTCCTGGACGCTGTCCTGTGCAACCTGTTGTAGGTGACCCTGCTCTGGCGGGGGGGTTGGACTAGATGATCTCCAGAGGTCCCTTCCAACCCTGACTATTCTGTGATTCTGTGATTATCTCATCTTCTGTGCCCATGGGAACGTTTCATGACACCTTTATCCAGTCTGCACTCTTCCTCTGTCTGCCATCTGGCTTTGAAAAAAGGGAGAGGATCCTACTGGATGTCACTGCTTGTTCTTGTAAGCAGGCAAGAGGCAGACTATGTGACTGCTACTCCTTCAACAGTCTTGCCAAAGCCTATGAGCCCATGTGATCCAAGTGACCAAAAAGGAATCGATGAGTTGCTCTAGATTCTGCTACATTCAAAGTCTGGATAGTACATGACATGTTGGCTTCCACATCTCAAGAGGATGCAGCAGAATTAGAAAAAGCAATCAAAATGATTAAGGGGATGATAGAGCTGCTCTTCAAGGAAACCCTAAAACAGCTGGGACTCTTCAGTTTGGAGAGCAGACAACTGCTGGAGGTTTTCCAAGTCACAGAGGTGCTGGATAAGGTGAATGCAGAACTTGGGAGCACTCACTAAGACTGCCAAGTGTGTTGTTTCAAACAGGTGAAGGAAAGTACTTTGGACACAGTGAACATGAACTCCGAAACTGACTGCCATGTAAGGCTGCAGGGGTGAGTAGTAGCTTTAAGTTGAAAAAGGGATTAAACAAATTAGTGGACATCAGGTCCACAAACAGATACTGAAAGGACTAGACAGGGCTCTACCTTCCACTATGCCTAACACAGCAAGTGTCAACAAGGGGGGAGTACAAGGAGCATGGACTGCAGGTAGTGCTCGCTTCTGGATCAGATCTGGCCCCTGACTTGTGAGGGCAAAGCCCTTCATGCTGGAGAGGTGGCAGGCAAGATGGGGAGCTCTTTACGTACCTGCTGGGTACATTTTCATGCTGCTGTTGGCTCAAGCAGCATGGGCTGCTTAGTATGGGATATAGCCTTTCAGGGGATGGGCCCAAAGAAATTTATTCTTCTTCCAAAAATCTCAGTTGAGGCATACTTTTCCTAAACTGTGAGAAGATCTCTGTCTCCTGCACACACATGGAGTGTGATTGTAGAAACCTCATTTTCTTAAGAGACAAAGCAAACATAGGGAAACAAAATGATCACACACCAGCATGGTGCAGGGACAGGCACAACTCTCCTGCCTGCAGGGACAGGCTTAGAGAGCCCCAAAAGACGGAAGCCTTTTGGCACAGGTAGGACCACAGCATCCAGGCTGTCCTTCCACCAAAGAAGTGGAAGCAGCCTCAGGTCCCTCAACCCATGGCTGCGCAGGCTGGTCTGCACTTGGGATGCCCCAACCTATGGCTACTTCTCTGCCCTCTGCAGCTCAGGTGCCATCCCTCCATCCCTGTCCATGTCCCACTTTACCCTCTCCTGGTGGTCACAGTCGTGCAGCTGGTGACAGGGACAGAGGGAATAGAAAGCCACTGAAAGCATCCACTGAAATAAAAATCAATGAGTCTCTTCTGAAAATAAACAAACATCCCAAAACGCAGCTCAGCCAACTGCTCTTCCACCACGCATATTCATTCCCCTTCAGCTCCTTCATCCCTTGTACATTGTTTTTCTTTCTGTTTAAGATCTGTAACAAGAACTTGGCAGAAACCAGATACAAGTGGGTCAGGAGGCCCTTGTGGTTTTCAGGGCTTGTTTTCCATAACCCGTTCTATCCTGCAACATATTTTGCACAAACGGCTTTGCAGGAGATCTAATCCATGGCAGTAGGCAAGCTGCTGAGGGCAGGATCACACGCTGGTGCTTGTGGCATGGGAAGTCCCAGCTTCTCTCATGTGTGCAGCAGCAGCCCTGGGAATGGTGAGTGCTGGGAACCCATTCTGGGAGCCATTATATCTGCCAGGAGCACTATCAACACACGGCATCTTCCTGTGCTCCCCTCTGCTTGTTCTTTCCTGCTTCTGTTTTTCTTCTGTTAGCACTGAGATCAGGGTGCAAAAAGGATGAGGCTAAGGATCCCGCCATGAATAGATCATGGACAGAAATGTTTTTATGGAAGCAAAAGCATGCTCTGATGTGGTGTTCATCTATATCAGCTTTCCATCCCTTTCTTCACTCTTGTTCCCATGGACTGTGCAGAGCCCTTTCCAGATCACTGTCTGCTGAGACAAGGAACAAGGCACAGAGCAGGACAGGGCAGAAGAAATGCATCCCCATTCAGTAGCCCAAAGTGCCACATACTCACTTCTGTGACAGAAGTGTGTCCAAACCAGATCCTGGCCTGGCACACAGAAGCACTTTCAGACACCATGAAAGCAAGGACCTGCTCTCTCTGTATGGCTATATACAGCAACATTCAGGCTGGAGTCCAAGCGGCAATCTAACCTCTGCACTCTTCAGACACTGACCTTGTCTGAACTCAATCCAGGCTGATGCAAACAGGGCCAAGGTGTTTTCAGGAAACCCATGTCGAAAGGACCTCCTTTGTCCTTGAAGAACACCTAGAGCTACAAACCGAGAGTGCTGGGAGCTTGTCTTGGGCATGGCAGTACAAGTGATGGCATATAGGCTGAAAGCAGACAGCAGGATGCTGCCTTCCAGCCTGTCACCCCTTCCTTGAAACATTCCTTATAGAGTATGTGGAGTAGTTTCTCAAGCAACAAACCTCTGTTTTCTTAGTGAGGCCTGGGGAGAAGGATGTTGGAGCTGGAGCAGATGTTCCTGAAGACCTGAGATGTGATGAAAGCAGACTGCACACCGAGCTAACGAGCAAGTGTCTCAGGGACACCAGCAAGCTCAGAAACAACCAGCATTTCTCCTTTTTGCTTTCTGGCCATGTCTGAAGTGATGGGGCAGGTCGATGATGTCTCCTAGCAAGCCATCCTTCAGGCACGTGGCTCCAGGGGAGAGCCACCATGGTTTAAAAGGAGCACAGAAACAGCTCAGGGGACACAAACTAGAAGGCATTAAAACGGTAGATGAAGTGCTGGGTTTGTAGGAATTTAATTCTCTTTTCTTCAGGCGAATTGGTCCCAGGTGCCTCTTGCCAAATTTCTGGTGCTCTCTTCTTCTGAGCAGCGCTTGTTCTGCCTCCCTCACTGCCATGGGCCAGGTAGCGCTCGCTTGCTGCTCGGAATGTCTCAGGGCAGCAAGGCATCCCAAAAAGCTTTTTGAGCAGAAGCCAGCCCTGTTCCCTCTCTGTCCCTCTCCGCGTTTTTTAGAGCTGATTTCCTCCTTGTGTGCTGGAGAGCCTCAGGAAGGAGAGAGGGAAAGTGAATGTGCTTCGGGTGTCGAGAGGGGGAGAAAAAATAATAATAAAATAAAAGACACGCTGCAACAGAGAGAAGGCCAAGGAAAATATTTAATCCAAACAATGAACATTGTCATTTCCTCCCACAGTCTGCATTCCCAGTCAACTTCCCTGGGCAAGCAGGGGGAGCCAAGAATGGCCGGGCTCCCTGCCTCACCAGCGTGAGTGTGGGGACACAGTGCTATAGCATTGCTTTAACCAGCTCCTGCCACGTGAAGCTGATGCACGAAGCGTGGGTCTGACAGCACAGCAGCTTTTCCAGGCTGGTCCCTGCCTGTGTCCTCAGCTGAAATGATCGTTCCCCTGTTCCTCTGGGGCTGCTTTGAGAGTGACACCTGAGGACGAAGACACCTGCACTTCCTCAGCTGCAGGGTCGCATGTGGTCATCTCAGCATGCAAAGGGTCTGAGGTTGATGCCCAAAGGGAATGATGAAAGGACAGCAAAATCCATGCTGACTGAAAAGCAGCATGAAAGCAAACTACGCACCCTCCTTGTATGGGATCGGTGCAGTTGCAAGGCCCAGGACCTGTGCAGCCTCCTGAAGGCTGGCGGAAACATTTTGCTTATTAGGGCTGGACTTGATCCTCTGAAACTGGGATCTGGGCTTTCTCTAGCTATGGGCAGATAGGAATCGCGAGCACTTTCCATCCCAGCAGTAGCGCAGGAGAACCTTTCAGCTCTTCAGTTACACAATTGGCCAGGTGCACACTGATTTATTTTTTTTTCTTTTTCCACCTTCCTCTGAAGCATCTGGAATGGGTCCTTGCCAAAAGCAAGGTACCGGGCCTTCAGGTCTGCTCGACCAGAGCAAAACCTGCATTCCTGGGAAATAATGTTCATCAAATGCTCATGACGCAGCAGCAAAATATGTACAATACTGATGGCATCTGTGATTTATTCTTTGTGCTCTGTCTTTCCCTCACTCTGTTACACCCTTTCACAGTCTTTCACAGTGAATCAACCTACATATAAAGTGGATTTAAAGAAAAGTGTCTGGACCCTGCCTGCCTCCCCAGTGGCACTGGGGGCTCCCTGCTGGGCAGGACACCAGCTCCAGGGAGGGAGCCAGCCAGGTCACCCCCAGCCCCAGGGACTCTGCAGGGATGGTGGAAAAACGCTGTGTGCAGATGCTGCTCCCTGCACAGCATCTCCCGGCAGCCTCGAGAGAAACGTCACCTCTGAGATGCTTCTGCCCAGGATGCAGCAGGATCTAACCAGACTTTCTCACATCCCTCCTTTGCCTGCAATGTTTTTCCCTCTTTTTTTAAACTTATTTTTTTCTCTTTTTATGCGTGCCTATTCCCAGCTTTGAGAGTGTGTGTTTTTTTAGCCTATTTAAATTGCCAAGCACTTGATTCGCGGTTACTATTTTTATGCCGGCAGCGCAGGGCTCGAGCCCGGCAGTGCCAGATGCTGCACCTCCACGTGCTAACACATGCCCCGCTGAAGCTCCTGTCTGAATAAACAAGGAAGATGGATGGCATGAGCGGGGAGATTCGCTGACATAGCCCAGCTCACTAGCTGCCTTGGTGGCATGCTGCCTAGCCAAGCAGCTCCCTATCACTTAACATGGCATGGACCAGTAGCAGCAATTACCTTATTCATTTTTTCCCAGTTTATCTGAGCCATTTGAACCAGCCCTTTTTTTTCCCCCATGCTGGAGGACACGTATTCTGGTGACTGAAACCCAGCTGGCCATTTCCCTGGATCACATCCTTTTGCATGGCACGGCTGGGCACTGGGGTGTTCTTTGTTTTCCTGCCAGCATCTTAAAACATCATCGGGTGTTTCTGCAAGTCACCAACATGGGCAAACCTCCCTTCTCCCACCATTGACATTGCTTTTTGTAGAGCCACACAGCTCAAGCACAGGGTGAACAGAGTACGTATGGGTTTTCCTCTCTCACATCACCCGCTTTTGCACATTGCGTTGTCCGTGTCCTCCCTTGCTGTAACTCTTGCAAGACCAAAATGAGACTGATGGAAGTACAAGGGTGCCTGTGCCCTCAAGGGTGACCCACCAGCACCTTACTTTGCTCTTTCTGCTTGCAAAGATGAAACCAGCTGGAGATTCTTGACGAGGCAAAGCAATGGGAGTCACTGTGTTCTCCAGGCACTGGGCGAGAAGCAGGGACAGCAGTCCCTGAACCCTGTGCCTGGGTCTCTTGAGCCTCCAGTCCAATTAGTCATTTTTTATTTTCCCTTCATATGTTTTTCCAATGTAATTTGGAGCATGAGTTGTTAAGTTTCCCCAACAAGTGTTGCCATAGGAGCCTGTATTTGTTTAGGGCGGGGTACGGGCTCCAGCAGGTTGAGAGGAGGGGGCAATTAGCCCTAATAGGTGTAGAGAGAAACCGAGAGCCTCTCCTTCCCCATCCTGTCCCCGTCTCTGTCCTCCCCCCACCTTGCACACAATATCTGGAAATAATTTCAGACCTGTGCAGCCTGGATGGGCAAACCCCCCAATAATTGTATGGAAACTACAGAAGCGGCGAGTGTTGTTTTGCCAGTGAGTCATGACATATGGAGCAAAGCTCAAGGAAAAACTCCACCGCATGGAAGGCTGCAAAAGCAAATCAAACCCAGAAGAGATCTTCCCTGCCAGCAGCCTGGGCCGGTCCCCTGCCTGCATCCCTGCCCTGGCCCTCCCGGTGCTCAAAGCCGCTTCGTAGCTCAGAGACCTTCTTTGATCACCATCATTGAAGACCCACTGATGCTTTTCAATGGAAGAGGAGTGTTAATCCTATTGCCTTGGTGAAACTGTACCTTGGTCTCCTCTGGATGTGGTTTGCGACAGCAATGATGGGAGCCAAATCCCTTCTTGTTTTCGAGTGAGCTAGCTAACCTGGCTGTGCCTCAATTTCCCAGCTGTAGGCAGGCATACCCTTTGTTCTTCTCTTCCAAGATCTTCTGGGCAAATGCAATCTCTCTGTGACTGCCTGGATTTGGCCCAGGGACTGTGGTACTGATAGCACAGACAGACTCAGTTGTTTGCCGTAATCCCTGCTGCTACTTCCTAAAGTGACATTAGCCTGCACTGAGCCCATTTCTGTTCCCTGTGAGTCACGATGACAAAAAGCCACATCAGTTCCTTGTTTTCGGCATGGCTTTTTCAAGTGAATTACTGGCATTATTACCAGTTGTTGTCTTCAGCGCAGTGGATACAGGGCTATCGTGGTCCAGTGACATTTTTCAGCTGGCTGTCATTTGGTTTAAGGGTGCTACAGGCTAGTCTCCATCAAAGGCTGGGCTTGGGTATTTTCTGAAGCACAGTTGTCATTTGGGACCACCAGACCCAGTGAAATGAGTTGGCTGCTTCCATGAGCAAAGGGGTGGCCAGGTTTCCACCAAGAGTCCTTTCTGATGACAGCAGTCCTCCTGGAGGTTGGCCACGGTTGCTGGGCCAGTAGCTACCATCACAAAGCCTGGAGCAGGAGAAGCATTTCATTACTAATCACTCAGTTAATGAATGGCCTCTCCGTTCTGTTAGCACATTCAGTTGTTGCTTGGCAGTGCTGATGTGTATCTGTGATAAATAAACCCCGGCTGCAGATCATTCCTGACAGTTCATTGCAAGTGCTTCACATGCATGTTGTTTGGTTGCACCAGTTGCACAGCATTGTTTTTCGGCCCTAGTTGGCTGCTTCTCAGCTGCAGTTGCTAGTTTCTCTTCTGTGATCAGATGACTCATGTAACTAAACAAGAATAAAATGGATTTCTGAATGGCTGCTTGTGCCATTTAACATTTCTGGACAGATAGCTATTCTGCTGCGATAGCTTTCTGTTTCCACATTAGAGCTGAAAGTAAAGACGGCTTGTTAATGACGGAGCATTTATCTGAGCTGCACCAAGGCAATCTGGGCTCTGCAGATCCCCAGTTGTCCAGGCAGGCATGAGGGCACTGGGCTGTGCCATGCAAAGAGGAGCCACCATAATTTTGGCAATGCAAAATCCCCCACCACTCAATCATACGATTTCATTATAGAGGGTGGGATTTGGGCCACGAAGAAGAGAAACAAGGAGGAAGATGGGCAAGACTAATGCTGGAATGTGGCGACATTGCCAATATTTCTGGTTATCAGTAGGCTGGTTCCCTCTCTGCTCAATCTAGAGTTGGATTTTGCCTGCAGGGAGCTAGTGCTTAATGAAGATCCCTTCTGTTTGTCCCAGCTGGCCATCAGACAAGTAGCCTCGTAGTCCAACCTGGCAAGGTTTGGTGGAGTCATGTGCTGTGGACAGGGCTAGAGTCTCCAGTGGGCAGTCTAGAAGAATTTGGAGACATGTTCCTCAGGGTCAGAGCCAGACCAAGAGTATTCTGTAACAGGCAATAATCCTTGCAACCGGTGCTTGCCAATGTTTGGCTTGTCTTGAGTGCAAGTACTTCTGGGAGACTCTTGGCCTTGCTGAACCTTTCTCATAGTCCAACAGAGATAAAGCACCTGCCTTCCTGAGACTGATCCTCTAGCAGGATGCTCCATCGACCCTTGTAACAGCCTCTTGGCACTTAGCTGCCCAAGTCAGGTCACCAAGCTCAACTTCAGAGTCAAGCTCTTTGGGAGGAGAGATGCTAGAGAGAAGAGTTGGATCAGCTTCTTACAGAGCGCTGCCCCATCTTGAGAGCAGAGAGCTGGGTTACGGTGAGAGTGGTATGAGAAGGTGGACGAGCAGATGAGGTGGTAAACTGACTCCTAGTTGGGTGGTATGGGACTCTGTGGAAGAAGCACTGAATGGGATGGGGATCAGGACTTGTGACATTCAGGTTGGGGCCCTCTCTAGCAATGTGGATGTGCTTTGTCCCTTCCTGACACAATTCCCTGATCCTCAAGCTACAGCTGCTGCTCTCTGAGCACCCAGTCCTCCATGCACATCAGCTGGGGGATATCAGTCTTCTGGTGCCCTTTGGCTTTGAAGAGGGGATTGTGTAGGGTGGAACTAGACCTCGAACCTTGTTAGAGGTGCACAGGGGCCTTGCTGAGGGCCTGGGATGTCTGCTTTTGGGAGGAACCTTGTGCTTTTGAATAACCCTTTCAGCAATGATTCATTTCTCTGCCTAGCCCTTCCAAGCAGACGGCTGGTGTGACACCATCAACAACAGGGCATACTGCCAATATGATGGGGGTGACTGCTGCTCCTCCACACTGTCCTCCAGGAAGGTAAGTGAGCATTTTATGCAGCGCTGGTCAGGATTTCGGATTAAGTGGTGACAGCTAGCCACGCTCTTTGGCTTTGCTGGCTATGGAACCAAGCCTGCAATGCAATTCTCCCACGAACGGAGAACAAACCCATGATTTTAAACCAAAGCCAGCTGAAGCTGATAGACCTCATCCCACTGATTACAGCGGGGTTTGGAACTGGGCCAGTAGGACTGAAAGCTTAGCCCAGCTCCCACTGAGGTTCACGGGATTCCCTCTTATTTTGGGAAATGAGTCCCAAAGAAATGACTTCCATAGAATGTAGCGCTAGCCATGGTGAGCCAGAAGTCACCTTGTCGTATAATTGAGCAATCTTAGGGGATTTTTATATGGTCCATTAATGTCCGCTACAGGTTGTCTTTCCCTCCCAGTTCTCCTGGGGAGGGAAGGAGGGAGGAATAGTGTAGAGGGAGCAACTTGGTGTTGCTGTTGCACAGACCCTTCTTTGTCTCCCATCACAACCTCCCCTCCCACCTAACTTGCTATCCAGCACTCACAGCCCATCCTTCCTAAGCATATCCAACAGCAAAACAAATCATAGGGCATGAGATAATTCCTCACTGCAAAAATATGTGAATTTGGATCTTCTCATCTTTGTTGTGGAGCTTGAATCATTTTTCCTTTCATCACGCATACACACACAGAGAAAAGGAAAAATAAAATCCTGGGAAGATCCAGTTGAGATAGGAGAGAAAAGGCTTTACACCCAAGTGATGAGTGAAACCTCCACAGTGATATCATGACATCTCGGAGCAAGGCATGGCTCTCAGGAGGTCTGAGACATTTGGATCTCTGGCCAAAGTAAAGGATGGGTTCACAGTGGAAGGTGGGGAAATTCAGTCCCATAGCTCTCAGGAGACCCAGTCCCAGCTCAAATTTCCCACAGGTCCCAGATCTCCCGCGGCACAAGCATCCAGCACTTTGCTGTTAAGACAGATGCAGTAATATGGGATTCAGACACCAAACAGGCTCCAGCCTCTCACTGTCCCAGGCTGTGAAAAGTCAAATGTGCTTCTACAGTAAGGAAAACTCCTGGCTCTAAGCCTGGTTTGTATAAAACCTCTGGAGGAAACAGTTTCCTCAGCTCCCATGGCCCATGACTGGGCAACTGTCAACCAGGAGTCAGATGCTCTGGTGATGCCTTCCCACTTTGCTCTTCTGCCACCAGCTAAGGTGGCCACATTCAGCTATTGTAAAGAAAGCAATGTGTAATGAGCCTCTCTACCTTCATGGGGCATCTCAAAGCAGGACAGCTTGTGAGGGACCCTAGACACTGCCTACACTAAAGACTGTTCCTGCTCATGCAGCGTCCAGCCTCCCTGGGTTTTCTTAATCCATAATGCATAAGAAATGTATGCATCTACCCTGACTGCTACATTGGGTAGCGTGGAGGCTCCCACTTTGCAGGTGGGAGCTTGGTGGAATTCCTCCAAGAGATGCAAAAGATGAGGCTATGCTACCTTCATGATTTGCTGAGCCTGAAAGAGCAGGAGTAGCTTGAAGGACAGGTCCATGGGCTCAGACATGGACAAGGTGGGCTTTCTAACAGGGGCCAAAGTAAAACTGAAATCTAGAGGTGCCTCACCACTGCCAACCCTAGGCCAAAGGCTCACACCCACCAGGGGAGACTTCTCCCAAAGGTTTGGTATTTGGGGCACAAGACTCAAGCTGAATCTTGGTTGGAAAATTTGAAACACAAGTTAACAAAAAGGAAATCGCTAAGAATAAAACTCAGCCAGGGACACCCTGTATCAGAGTCCGTTTCTCAGCAAGCGTGGAGCTTGGCAGTCTCCACAATGCCAACAACATCAGGGTGCAGTCCAAAGCATGTCTGTCTGTATCGGGGTGGAGAGGGCTTGCAGAGGCATTGGGGTGTTGGCGGGCTAGGGAGCTCAAAACAGAGGCTTACATCCCCCTTTTGTCCCCCCAGGTGATCCCCTTTGCTGCTGACTGTGATCAGGACGAATGCACGTGCCGTGACCCTGCGGCCGAGGAGAACCAGTAGTGGCACCACGAAGAGCCTCTCTCGGTCAGGCGAGCGCCGGAGGAGTGAAGGGGCAGCAATGGGGGCTGCTGGGGAACAGTGGAGTGCAAGGAGGAAGGAGGCATAAGGAAGAGCCAGGCAGGGGGATGGTGACTGTGCAGAGAGGGGATGGGTCAAGGCCACCGAGTAGCCAGCAGGCTGCGGCGCGGGAGGGCAGATGCATGGTGGTCCCCTCCCCATCATTGCTCCCTCCTGAACCCAGCCAGGACACAGGGGCCCGGTGCACGCTCAAGAGGCTCAGCCAGGGGTCCAGTGCCACCTCAGCCATGCGCTGGGCTGAGCTCCACGCCGAGAACCCAGGCACTGCCACGGACGTTAGTCCTGGTCCAGCATCTGGGTGTCTGTCTTCGCTCTGGATTTTGTCACTATTTACCCCCGTCTGCTGTACAGGCTTCTTTTAGCAAGTTTGAGGTAGTTGTGATCTCTCCGCAAATATTTAAACTTAATTATATATATATACATATATATAATATATAAAAATATATATTATATTTTCTTTGCTCTTGATGAAGCTGAGAAAGGATATCCTTTGTCACACACCCATGCTGCTGTGAAGTACAAACCATTGGGAAAAGCACAGGTCGGGGCAGGAGGAGCAGGGAATTTCCTCTTCCTTGCTTAGAGGGAGCTGGAAGGAGGACAGAGAGAGAAGCCAAACACCCAGGCCACGCCAGGAGAGAGCTTCCCAGGCAGGCTGTGTGGAGGCTGTGACCTCAAGGTGCTCTTAGCATCTTGCAGGCACCAAGTTTTGCCCTTGGGATTTGCCAGTGCTATGCCTTGCTCTGCTTAGGGTTCTGGGTCAGGATTTTGAGTTTGAGAAGAAACGCTGCTGTGCCCTTGCATCACCCCAATGAGCACAGCAGATTTGGTGAGCACTGCTGCCCCAAAGGCCATCACAGCCGCTCGTCACCAGTTATTTCAGAGCCCTCTGGGAAGGGTTACATGTCCATGGGGATTGCTGTGTGGTCAGTAGGAGCAAACACATGCAACAGTCCCTCTCTGCCTTGCTCACCCGGGCTACTGCACACCCAACTAAAAGAGGGATGTAGTGGGGAACCCAGAGCAGCTGCACGATGCTCTGAGTGAAGGTCGATGAGGTGGTTCTTCTTTTCTTTCGCCATGTCTCATTTCCAGACATGAGCTTCAACAGTGTTGCCAGCAGTTCTTGGAGGAGACAAGATCCTGTAATGCAAGGAGAGACAGGACCCGAACAACCTGTCAGGAAACTTTGAGCATCATCTTTTCCCACTGAGATTTTCCTTATTACTATCTCTGTGGCCAAGCCCATCACGGTGAACATACAGTTGCTGACTTTCACAAGTTTCTTGCTCGTGTAGGCACTTAGTGAAAATCTTCAGATTCACTTCTGGCCCCAAAAACGCCAGCTAGAAACTTTGCCACCTATAGTTGATTCCCAGAAGCTGAGCTTGGCAGCTTGGACGCAGCCCCAGAGAGGCAGCAGGTAGGGAAGGTGCCTGGCTCCAGCTGATGGTTTTGTGCTGCAAAGAGGCAGAGAAAAGGGGTAGAAAGAGGAGAGCAGAGAAGGGACCACAGAGTAGGAGCACAGACATCCTGGTGTGCCCCAGTGCAGTCCCAGGCTGGGACCAAGAAACCCAAGGCTGCCTGGCTGCATTCTCTCTGCATGGCCTGTGCCAGTGGAGCCAGGCTCCAAGCCAGGGTTTCTCCAGCGCAAGAGCGATGGAGAGAGGGTGACACAGTGTGGAGAGACCTGGGATTTTCAAGGCATCCTTTGGCTTTCTCTAGCTCCCCCCCCTCCTTTTTTTTTTTTGTCAAGCATCTCCTAATGTTATGTTTAGCTAGAAGACAAGAGTAGGGGCAGAGGTGCTTGGACATCCCACCAGCATCCAGGCAGGAGATGCCTTGTCCTTCTCCAAGCCCTTTCCTGATCCCAAGTGTGCCCATAGCCCCATGGTGGGTCACCTCCTGCCTGCCCTAGCCTAGACAGGGATCCAAAGGAGAGGGCATGATGGGACACACTGACATTTCTGTTCCTGTGTTGCACAGGTGACAACAACCGGGGTTTTCACACAAATGCACTGTCATTTTGGCAGAGAGCTGCAATTTTTTGACAGCAATCCATTTTTCAATCAAAAAAAAAAAAACAACGCCAAAAAAGCAAGGAAATTTTAAAAAAGCCCCTTGAGACTCTTCTGGCCCCGATGCCCCCCCAGAAGGTGCAACTTGGGCAGCTCCACCAGCGCAGGAAAGGGGAAATTCAGGGATCTCAGCAGAGCAGAAGCGGAGGTCATGGCAGCCCCCCGCCGGTGGGGACATGGGATGAGGGTGACACGCAGAGGGAGATAGCAGAATTTCAAGTTCCAGCATCTTGTGATGCCAAACCCTTCCCTGCTTCGTGTCAGTATTACCTAGATGCCTATATGTTTAGATGCCAAATTTTTACCCTTTTAGTGTGAAAATCCTGGTCTCAGCAATGGCTCATCCCTGCTCACCAGGGGGTACAGGGAAGGGGCCGNCTTCTATAGCAACACTGAGCGTTTTTTGTCCCCTTTAGGGTTTTATTCACAACGGAGGCTGCTGCTATTTTTATTTTTTTGTATTTGATAATTATTTTTTATAAAAATCTATGAAAAATAAATAATCTTCTCATCCTCCACCTCTTTTGCCTCCTTGCTTTACCCAAGGAGGGGCCAGGCTGGGGGAGGGAGGTGGTTTGGCTGCTCCCAGCACCTTTGGTCCCACACACCTTCCACTGTCCCAAACTATGGGTTCTCCCAGCCCACTCCCAGTGCTGTCCCAGTCCAGTGGGAGACCTCCTTTGGGTTTTGGGTTGGGGACACACACACATATCCCTCCAGTGCTCTCCCTGTTCGAAGCTGCCACCCAGACAGCTTTTGCTGTGCCACCAGCTGCAAGGACACTTTTGCAGACAGTCTTCTGCTGCTTATGCCACAAACTGGTCCATTGCCAATCACCTTTTGTAATTAACCCACCTTAAAGGCAGGAAAAATATGTCTGTCTGTCTGTCTGTGTCTCTGTGTGTGTGTGTGTACACACACCACCTCCCTGGGGACAGGGAGCAGAGGGCGGCTCATGCCAGAACCAGAGAGTCATGTCAAGTGGCATCCTGGCAAGAGAGCTAAAACCAAAGACAATCAAAAAGGTTGCTTAAAGATTTGGGGATTATTTTTTTTTTAGCAACCAGATAAGCTTTGTACATATGGACTGGGAAACAGGAAAAAGCCCTGCCCAATGTAGGTGGCAGCCCATGGTGTCCAGGCAGCCAGCTCCAGCCTCCCCATTATATGGTGGTGAGGCCAAGGGACCAGGACAAGCTGATCCCATAGTACCAGCTGAATCCCCTCCTGTAGACAGCCCCAAATCCCACAAACATCCTGTGTCACCAAGGCAGGGGACATCCACACTGCCCTCATGAGTTAGGACTTCACCTCAAAGACACCCACAGCTGCTCTACTGTGCCCAGTTGGCCAAATCAGTGTTTCTGGTGCCCTGGAAAATGGGATTTGCAGCATTCAGTGAAGCAGACTGTCCTGTGGAGTTTTCTGCAACCACTGCCCTGCATGACCCCCAGCCATACCAGCATCCCCTCTGGACCAGGGGCACCTGGAACATCTGGGCCAGGTTTGAAAGTCCCACCCCCACCACGCTGGAAGGCTATCATGCCAGTGGCATGAGGAGGGACAGCATGAGGCTTGTCCCCCTGTGAGTCTCTCCCTCTTCCCAGTAGCCCCCAGCCAGCCAGGTCTCCCATGGTGCCAGGTATAGAGCTACCAAGCCACCATGGTCCGCAGTGGCCACAGCTGGTTGTCACATCTGCAACAGGACCAGCCTGCCCTGTGGTTGCTTTCTCAGGGACTGCAGTGTGGTTTACTGGGAGGAAATACTGCTTTTTCTAGACTTTGGGGAAAGAGGATTGCATGGTTTCTCTTCTTCCCATTGCTACCTTTTCCACTGTTCAGGTTATTTTGGTGTATACTTTATGAGCATTTATTCCCCCCTTTTTTAAGACAGTTTCAACTGAGCAAATCAAATGGCCCTGAAAAAAGTCAGGTTGGTTTCCAAGAGCAGAAGCAAGCACAAATAGCAGCTAAGAAAATCCAGGCTGCATTTCTGATGCACCAGTTCTGGGGATATTTCAAGCCTCTCTCCCCCATCAGATAGGGCCAAGATGGTCCCTCAAGGAGCTCCTTTGCTGTTTCGCAGTTCAGCACAGGGTTTGACAAGGCCAAAGCCATGCTAGGAGCTATTTCTCTTTCCATCACCATGCACCTCGCTTGCAAGTGATGGAGAAAATGAGTCACGGCTGAGCAAGCAGAAAGATTGGAAAGGACTGTAAAATACAAGCGCTTGAGGTGCGTTGGGGGCCGGCGGGCTGCTGGACCCCAGGCAGCAACACCAAGGCTATGGAAAGCAATGAAATCCCAAATTTCCTCCTGCAGGGCTGACGTGAGCATGTCTATGACGCCGGAGAGGAGCGATGGGCTGAGAAAATGGAAAGAAAAGCCCCTAACACGGGATGCCCTCTGCTGCCCTGGCGGCTGGGTGAGCAGGGAGCACCTGGGGACAAGGAGCTGCCCCTGCCAGCCCCATGGTGGCTGGATGCATTACACAGCCCTTCCTCCTCACCGCAGCTGGGGTCCCCTTCCCATCACCGGCAACTGGAGCCATGTGTACCCAGCCCTGATTGAAATAAGCTGAGGTGCTTTGGTCTTGTGTTGCTGCTGGAAGCAAGTGGGGCCCCGGCAAACCCTCAGTCTTTCTGGCTGCCAGAGTTGGAGCAGCTGGGGATGCACGGGGGCATGCAGGCAGGGCTGCAGGCAGGGCTGCCGCCAGTGCTGGCCCTTGCACCGTGTCCAGGGGGTCTGGGCTGGGATGGAGATGCTCAAAAGCCAAAGGGGTTGTACTCCTGCTGGGGACAGTCAAATCATCCTGAGTCTCCCTCCTTGTTTCTTAGATTTCCCTTGTTGTGTCTTTAAACACTGGTCCCTCATGTCTTTAAACCCTGCTCCCTCTTTTTCCAGCTGTCTCTGATGGCCACGTGCCTCCCTTTGCTCTGCACCAGTCTCTCCTTCACTTCTGGTCTTTGCACGGACTCTCATTGCTCCCTGGAGGAGGAACAGCATCTCCTGGTGACATCAGATTTCCTCTTTGGGCAAAGCTCCCCAAATCATGCACTTCCACAGGGGGCTAGGTTTGCTCCCATAGAGGCCAGTGCATGAAGGGGCTCCACAGCCCAAAGCAACCAGGACCCCATTTGTAAGTCTTGCATTTAAATGCAAGCCTATGGCAGTAGCCAAGTGATGAGGCATTTTCCCATCCCCTCCCCTCCTTTCTGCCAAACGCCCAACCTCAAGGCAAGAGATGCCAACCCCTGTGTCCCCAAGATGAGGGGGACATGCAGTTGAGCAGGGTGGTTGCTCTTTCAGCAACACAAACTGGATCTGAAGAGCTTTGACAGCTGTTACAATGGAGGAGACCACACAGTTGGTCATTAAGAAACAGGGCAGCCACCAGGATCAGGGTCAACAGTGACTTGTGTGAGGGCCCCAGCAGTACCACGTCATTTGTGCACGCACTGAAATGCAGAAATCCCTGCTGGTATCTGTTTTCTGAGGGTGAATAGGGACCGCTGGCCAACGGCAACCCTTCCAACATGCACACACATCACCAAACCTTTTCTTAAAAGCTGCCATTTTTCTGTCAGCTGGTGATGCATCTTTTACAGTCCACTTCCTTTTTGGGGTGGCTTTCTCCAAACCCCTATCGCATGCAAGCCATATGACCCCCAAAGAGATTTTGCTCTGGTGAAGGTCTGATGAGCCAGCTGTGCCGAGACCTTCCTACACAGCAGCTCAGGCTTGTGCCTGCACGCCTCGCTGCCATGCGGCCCCTCTCCTCCTCCTTCTCTTCCTTCTCCTCCTCCTCATGTCTCGTTACACAGCCACAGATTATTGTGCAATGAGCTGGTGGCAGCCACAGCACTTAACTGCACGGAAAATAGCAGAAGGAAAGTATTGGGTGTATTTTTAGCTTATTTTCCTGCAATTTAGCAGTGGGAAGAGAAAAAAAGTAAAAATTAAGTTGTTCCATGAGACATAATGAAGTCTGGTTTCCTATGGATTTGAGCGCTATAGCCCCTAAATCCCTTCTCTCCCGTGTCTTCCCAGGCATCCTGTCTGCCTGCCTGCAGTAATCCCCAGCTGTCCCTGGGTCTCCCACCTATCTGGCAGGGCAGGTGGCAATACTGGGCTTGGCCAAGGGGCCAGCCATTACAAGTGCTGGTAGCCTGACCAAGAGACACAACACTGCTCTGTAAGTGACTTTAAAGGCATCCTTTGCGTCTCTCATCTCTGCTCAGGCACTGATTTTTGCATCCTTCATAGGGTATAAATATTCTTGATGCTGCTAGTTCTCTGTCAAAAATCTGCCAGATGGACTAGAAACTTCTTAGGGGGTGGCTACCAGACAGCACCATCCCATCCACCTCGTACCCTGAAAAGACCCTAAAAGGAGCTCTTTTTGACTCTGCTCCCAAATTCCCAACATCCACGGTGGTTTGCAAAGCAAGGACTGAGAGCCCCTCATGAAGAGTATGTAAATGGAGTCTTCCCCCCAAAACCTGAAGGTACCCACAGGCATATGCACGTTCCCACGCCCAGTAGAGCAGGTAGGTGAGGCAAGGTGCAGGACACAGCTCTGGCTGTGCGTATTGGGTAAGTAGTTTGGGACTTGGCTAACCCAGTGGGCAGACAGGCTAATGTTAAACTTGTGTGAAGACGCACCCGAATTCAAAGGCTGGGAGTGTTTCATCCGCTACCAAGAGATGACATCAACTGGACCAAAACTATAAACAAACACTCCAGTTTGCCAGAGCCACAGATTACTAACAGCTCCGTTTAATAGTCAGTTAAATTATTATCTGGAGTTTTACATAGTGTTACAATGATTTTTTTTTTTGTTGCTGTTGTTTAAAACCTTTTTTTTTTTAAATAATCCGGAAGGGTTTTCTGTTTCTTGCCGCGTGGCTATCTCACCCTAAAGCACCCTACTTTCAATCTACAGTAATAAAACGTCACATTAGAGTTTTAATAGAACACCAAGGAACAGGAATTGTAGCCATCTTTGTAAAGAAAAGGACCAAAACATCTTTATATGTTAAATAACTCCACGACAAGTAAAAGGTAGTAATGCTATTACAGGGGTAGGGGTTCAGCAAAGAAAAGATAATGACCCAGAGGTTCATCTCAGGTGAATGATCACTCAATTAATTCAGAAATAAAACAAGAAGAGAGGGCAGGGGGGGCAAGGGAGGTGGCAGAATTGTACAGAAAACAGTGTCTTCTTCCAGCTTTCGTGTGGTGGCAGCATGGGAAGAACCTGGAGTCCAAGAAAGAACATACTGGGCAGACCCAACAGTAGGACCTCATGACAGATGTGGACAGTGTCAGCTCTGAAGGGAAGGGCATGCCTCGGGGCTTGCCCATGACTATTTTGAATGAGCAAGCCCCACACAACACACCTCACCAAGCCCAGGTCTGCAGCCATGCTGCCACCTCCCTGGCTCCGGTCTGGGCCCCAATGGCAGGCTGTTGACACTTGTCTGAGATGGGGTCATGTGTTAATTGAGGGGTTTTGGCAAGAAAATCCAAGTTTGGGCAAAAATTTGATTTGCAAAGCCAGAGGCAGGAAACCAAGAAGGAAGCCTTCACAAAGCCATGGCCATCGTGAAAATGGCCCCAAAGATGTGCCACACCAGCAGGACCTGCTGGCACAGCAGGTGCAGCAACACTGTAGCGGTCAACCAGGTGGCGCACAGCCCCACCAGCAAACTGCACGGTCAATCACGTGATGGGGATGCTGAGTCACATCCAACTGTGCAAGGATGCTGCTGAAGGACCTTGGACTGGTGGCTTTCCCCTCACCCTCCGGGGTGGTCCAACTCCCAGCCCATGGGGAAGCTGCGGCCAAGGGAGAAGAGTCCAGCCCAGACAGGTGATGATGCTGCGGGGTTTTGGTTGACCACGCAAGGGCTTTGAAATGTGAGCGCAGAAGCAGAAGAGAAATACCTGCAAGAGCCCCAGTGCAAATCTTGGGGCCGGATGAAAAAGTAACGTAGGCAGGTGTGAACGAGCGGGGCGTCCGGGGTTTTCCTGGCAGCATCGCAGTGAGTGGCTGGCAGACTGCACCGCTCCCGTCCCTGCTGCTATACCTAGTAAGCAATAAAAGAGAGGAGTCTGCTACCCAAAGGAAAACAGACTGGGTTTCATATAAAGGCCACGTAAGCAGTATTATTTGGCGAGCAACCAACTTGTGTCTGGGCCAGAGTAGCCTTCGTTCAAGCATCCCTCCGAGGCACTGAGCGGAGGTGCCCTTTGCCCATCCCTGGCTGGCTGCCCGGCTGGAAGTTAAAAGTTGTCTCAGTGTCCACTGGGAGAAGCAAGAGGATAAACCAAAGCATCTTGGCCAAGATTGCCTGTGGCTGAAAGGATAAGGAGCAACGGCTCAGTATGGATCACCTGCCCACGCATACCTGTGCATGGGGGGTGGTGCTGGTCTTGCTCTGAGCTCCAAGACCTCAGCAGCATCAGGCACATCAAAATATATGGAGAAACGCGTGAGAAAAAGCGAGAAGGATCCAGTAGACTTCCTCCTTGTAAAGAACAGGTGTTCACCCAAAGACCCCTGACAGGCACGTTCCTTACAGAAATGACACTGAGGCACCCACGTAATACTGACCACTGATGGCTGTTCCCAGCACCTCCCCTGTCCAGGCCAGCTGTCCCTGGAAGAGACATCTGTCTGCCCAAGAGAAGGGAAGAGCAAAGCACTGTGTGGTCCTGCAGGAAGATACTGAACTGCTGTTGAGCAAATACTGTGATGCAGCACCGTCTGCTGTGACTGGCTGCGAACCACAGCCACCTCCCTCACAGCACCATGCAAATATTCGAGCCATGTCCTTGGCAGGTAGCAGGAGGAATGAGGCAGAAAATTTTAAGAGACAGACTGAAGATTGCTTCTGCCAAGACTGAAAAAAAATTGAAAGGAAATTTCTTTCTGAAGAGGCATCGTAAAAATCCCACTGTAGGGCTCCTGGCTTGTCCAGATCAAAGGTGCACAGCTGGCAAGTCCAGAGACGTCTCCTCTGCAAACAAGGCTGGAAGCTGAATCTAAAAGGAAGTCGTTTACTGCCTTCAACACCATCAGTGGTAACAGGGTTTTCGGGAACAGTTTGCTCTGAACTGAGCCCAGTGTCCCAGGACAACCTCAGTTCTCTGGTTTTAAAAAAGAAACAAAAACAGTCACCAGTGAGAGCTGCAGATTTGAGCCTAAACACGGGCAAGCAAAGCCCCCAGAAGCCTGCCCATCATGCCATGTCACTGAGCCCTCTCTGGGACCAGGACCTCCAGGACCATCCTGCACCACCACATCTGGGTACACTACACCCTGCTCCCCTCGCCATGCAGAGCCTGGGCTACACCATGGTTACGGGGCAGCTGGTGCAGAATGCAGCTTCAGCTGTGCTGTCTGGGTTCTGCTGTCTTGGCTGGGGCTCTCCTGAGCAGCAGTTTGACATTGCTTTGAAGTCATTATTATGGTGGGTAAAAAAGAAAAAAAAAAAAAAAGAAGGGATTTTTTAGTTGACTTCCAAGGAATTTAGTCCCACAAGAAGAAAGATCATGATGTCCAGCTGACCACTGGCCCTGAGACCAAGCTGCCTTTTCTTTGGAGGACTTTGCATCCTGGAGCAAATGTGGGCTTTGACCATCACAGAAGAACCTGAGGAGATGGGGGTCACCAACACCCCTCTCCCCTTGCCCCAGGAGATGATGCCCCAGTCCTGCCCTGCAATGGCACCATCCATCAGTCAGGTCTTGTCCAGATCTCATACTTTACAACTGCAAAAAAAAAAAAACAATCCATCCTTCTTGACTGCCCAGTAGCTGTTTTGCTCTAGTCGTAACCACTAGCATCTCAACCTGACCTGCATGCCTTGTCTCCATTTTCCCAACCCTGCACCACTTGCTCTCCCTTTATGCCTGTGTCACCTTGTTTCTCCCATGACCAGTGTCCCCCACCCTCGGGGATAGTTCCCACAGCCAGGGCAGGGATGGGGCAGGCAGACAGAGCTGTGCCCTTCCAACCTGCCCCCTCCACTGATGCTGAGGAACCTCTTGGCAAAATGGATAAAACAAAACCAAGAAAACTGGGTCCCACAAGACTTCTAACTAGAAAGGCTTCTGGCCAAGTCAAAGAAGAAACTAATACTGAGTCAGTCCTGCACAGAGCAGCCGGTTTTGCTCCCCAGTCCAAATTTTTGCCTCCAGAAACATTGGTGACACCCTCCCCCCGCCATGAGTCCGTGTATAAAACCCTCACAAACGCCTGTGGGAAAGCCAGTGTGAGAGCAGGTGCCTGCAACCCTCAGAAGTCCTTGTCACCATAGTCATTGTAAAGGACACTCAGTGTCTGCTCCTCACACGTCTTCTTGAGGTCCCGGCTGAGCTCTGACCAGTCAAGCCCGTAGGGCTTGATCTCACTGTAGCGGCAGGCAAGATACTTGAGGGATGAGCGCTGGAGGCTGATCTTGGGCTCTTGCAGGAGGCCATTGCACCAGCTGCTGAGGTCCCCCAGTTGCGAGAGGATGAGGCCGGCTTTCCTGCAGTGAGGGTAGGCAGGNCAAAGATGGTTAAGGACACCACAGGAGCTCCTGGACGAAGAAGAGACAATGCAAGAGTTGGGCAGTGAGAACAGCAGACAAGCAAAGCCTGACCCTGCCAGGATGAGGAGGGACGGTGGGGACTGGGAGGACACACTGGCCCCATGGTAGCATTGCAAGTCTAAATGCATGCAGGAGCAGTCCCTACCTGGGTCACAGGTGCCGATACCACCACGGTGGTGCTGGACCTGCTGCACTGGTCTTGGGACTCACGTTAAACTTTCCTGCCCTGTCCCCTCTTCTTCTTCCACCCTATATCATCCCCACAACAAGGCCAGGTTTGCTGAAGGTTTAGTGAGGGGACAATCACAGGTGTAGCTGTGAAACCCCCAACACCCTTTGGGACAGACATCTTGAATGACTCAAATGTCATCACCAGCCACTGCTGCAGCTACTGGACCCCAAATATAACAGGACGGGAAAGTGGGAGCCAACAGCACTGCAGGCAGTAGGGAGAAATGCTAGAAGGCATCAAGCATAACGTGCGGCCAGCCCAGAGCGGTGTCACCATGTGTGTCATTTCCATGAAGTGCATGTGTTGCATGTCTGGGAACTGAGCTAGTCACTCATGGGTTGGTGTAGGACACCTCCATTGACATGGCAGGGAAGGGAAAAGGTGGGCATGCCAGGAGCACCACTCCCTTGCTGTCACATGGCAGAGTGGAACATGATGGAGAGGAAATGTGTGGGTTTGGGGACCAGCATGCGGAGATGATGCTGAACACAGGTATGTGTTAGCTTAAAGCTGTGCTCCAAAATGCACATAGGATGCAGAGTGGAGCATGGGGCGAGGTAGGCAGTGACTGCCCAAACCAGCGTGGCAGCAGGACTGCCCAAAAGAAAGGAAGGAAGGAGAAGGTGATTTAGGGAATAAAAAAAAAACCAACACTAAAAATATCATGTCTGTCATCTGTACTAGTCTGGCTCGTGGGGGTCTGCATGGAAGGCTGAAGGTGATATAAACATTATGATCCTCATAAGATGCAATATCATAAGATAAAAGTACAATAAATGACACTCCTGATACATGACTTGTAATGTTTAGTAGCAGTTTAGGAAACATCTCAAAGGACAGCATGCAAACTAGAAAGAGTATACTGAGGCATACAGCATAGGTTTGGTCCAAAAAAGCTCTGAGAGAGCAGGGGATGTGGCAGAGTTCCACAGTTCTTTGCATGTGCATTTCACATCTTCCAGTTGCAGAAAGCAAAAGGCAAGTCATGGCAGTAGCATTTGGTAAAGAGCCACAACCCAGCCAAGGAAGCCAGGAGAGAAGGTAGGGTGACAGATGGAGAAGAGGTCCAGGAAGAATCCATCTTCAGCAGAAGACAGACATGCAACACTCCTAGGGCTACAACAGCCTCAATGTGGGCTTTTTCTGGTAGTGAGAAAGTGCTAAATTACCAGCCCCTCGTGTTGGATGAGATATTGTAAGAGCGCAGGGGATCCTGGCCAAATATGACCTCAATTGTGTTCTCTTCTTTTCACTTTTTTCCTCTTAATATTGTGCTTCTAATGCTTTTATCGAGAAAAACAGTTTGTTCAGATAAAATACATTATGTTCATTTTAACCTTGTCTAGCACTTTGGTGATCTCCGGGGAATCTGGCAAATGTAGAGGTAATGGGTTCAAATGAAGTGTCTTGCGGGTGAGTATTGCACGTGCCTGGAAACACAGACAAAAGTTCAAGTGTCTCAGGAGCTGGGCTACGTTTCCTAGCCAGTTTCAAGGTCAGTTTGTGGGTTGGTATACACAGGGAAGAGAAGATACATCCCCTTGGTGACTGTAACTCAGCATCTATTCAGCATGGAGCAGGCAGTGGAGCCACAAATCATGATGCTGGGGAAAAAAAACCCTCTGTCACACTCTTGCTTGGATAAGCAGGGATTGTGTGTGGCACACACGGTTGTGTTGTGCCTGGTTTGACAGCTAAAAGGTGTGTATACAGACCATAGAGTGACATCGACAGTCTCTCCACACCTTCCTCTAGGACAGGTCCACCAGGAGAGAGCTACTTGGAGACGAATGAATTTATTCCAGGCCCACCCAGAGCCAACCTTGGCTTTCCTGGAAAGGAAACCCTCAAGAGGTCCATCACAGCGCAGAAGGTCATGCACAGCTCACCTCTTGCTAGCCAGCTTCAGGTGGCTACATCTACGAGGGGCCAGTCTGGAGCCACCAAGAGGTTGGGCAGCTCTGCAGCCATGTAACACCTGCAGCCCTGGGGCTCATATTCAGCTCTGGAGCCCCCAACATAAGAAAGACACGGACCTGTTGGAGCGGGTCCAGAGGAGGGCCACAAAGATGATCAGGGGGCTAGAGCACCTCTCCTATGAGGACAGGCTGAGAGAGTTGGGGTTGTTCAGCCTGGAGAAGAGAAGGCTTCGGGAAGACCTTATTGCAGCCTTCCAGTACCTAAAGGGGGCCTACAGGAGAGCTGGGGAAGGACTTTTTACTAGGGCATGTAGCGATAGGGCAAGGGGGAATGGCTTCAAACTGGAAGAAGGTAGATTTAGATTAGATATTAGGAAGAAATTTTTCACTGTGAGGGTGGTGAGGCACTGGAACAGGTTGCCCAGAGAAATGGTGGAAGCTTCGTCCCTGGAGGTGCTTAAGGCCAGGCTGGATGGGGCTTTGAGCTGCCTGGTCTAGTGGGAGGTGTCCCTGCTCATGGCAGGGGGGTTGGAACCCGATGATCTTCAAGGTACCTCCCAACTTAAACCATTCTATGATTCTATGATTCAGACCACAGCAGAGAGGTGCAGGTGCTTAGCACAGTGCTGACTCTGGAAATAGCGATCCAAAATGGCCAGGTCTTCCAGCTGTTGGAAGATAGCAGACCGCTCAATCCTCTTGGTCTCCACACCTAAAAACCTAGGTGAGATGCTGTGACTGCCTCTCTACCTCCAGCGTCACAAGTACCCTAACAGGAATGTTGAATATGATCCTACATATTTTGGCTCAAAGCCTGTAGACACCACCAGACTTCACCAGTCTTTGCATCAAATCCTACTTTTGCTTATTACTTGCTAGAAAATTACTCGCCTTTCCCTCCATTTCTTCACCTCATTCAAAGTCCAGGGCTCTCAGCAGCCCTTCTCGGACTGGGAGGGAGCAACTCACATTCGTAACCCCAGACAAGTTATCTGCACGCCCCCTCGCTTCCTTCAGTCCAGCAGCCAGCATCTCTGAGAATGGAGGCAAGCACGCCCCAAGTGAGCAGAGCCAGAAGGCGGCATGGCCGCGTGGAGGAGGAGGGACATGGTAGAGTCAGTCGCGTGGATCCACATCCAGGACTTCAAAGGAGCATCAGCAACAGTCAAACAAACACTCTGTCTGCTGGCTAAATAATGTCATCTGCAAGTGATTTGTCCTGTCACCACCAGTCTGGATGCTTCGCCCTCGCAGACGATCAAACAGGAGATCTGCTTTCCAAGATTTGTCATCACCAGAACCCACTGCAGCTGCCTAAATGTCTCTTTCCAAGTAGCGCGAGCTGCAAACACTTCATCAGCAACTTGCGTCATCCCGCCCTAAGCACTCCAGCATTTCCAGAGGGTGGAATTAACCCTCTGGCTTATAGATTTGCACAGCAAATGGTAACATCTGGGCAATTCAGTGGCATTTCTGGCTGCTCCATACCAATGCGCCTCAGCCTTGTGGGGCTCAAGGAGGCAGATTCCGCCCCATGTTCTGCATGGTCCTTGGTCTCCTTACTAAGGCAATGAGCAGCGATGGCAATGCTCAGCCTCGGCAATGGCAGTGGCCGTGTGATGACTCCAGTCTGTCACACAGGGAATTTTATGTAGTCCTCACACAAACCATCACAACAGATGTCAGATGGTCTGTGCAAAGCAGGTCTGGAAATTTCACATCTGGAAATTAAGACAGAGCAGCATCACCGCAGCTGGGCTCGACACGAAGGTGAGATATAAGTCCAAGCCTGCTGGTCCCAGTTGGTGGTGTGGGAATGAAGCAACCCTGGGCAGAGGAGCTGGTGGGAGCCTCATCCTTAACAACAAACCTCCATGCACCAGGATGTCACTACTGAGTTTTGAGGCTCTGCCTCAAAGAGTTTAGATTTCGTAGAACATAAATGGGAAAAGGGGAAAGAGGAGAGACCCCAGCTTTGCCCCAGGGAGTGGAGGATCTCTTGAGAGTTTCCCACCAAAGCTGAAGTAGGAGACATGCTAGCAGCTATTCGCTGAGTCTTTGTGACCCCCTAGCAGAAGTTTGGAGGACAGAGAAGGTACACGGAGCATCTCCAATCCTTTGCTAGAATTCCACAAGTGATCACCTGGAGGAGTAAGGCTGGAAGACAGCTAGTGGTGAGAGCAGCAAGAGCAGGTGTGGGGCAGGAGGGTAAGGTGGAGGCCATGTATTTCATAGATAGGAGCTGCTGCTGACGTTCATTTGAAGTAATCCTGATTTCCTGATGGGCTCAAGGCTCTGGTTCTTTGGAGGCCAGATGCTATGAAACATCACTGCAGCCCACACAATCTCCCAGCCTAGCTTGATAAACTGACTGGAAACATCCACGTTACTGGGAAACCATGCAGACAAAAGCAGACATCTAAGGACATGGGGAGAAGGGAACATCTGGCTGCCTCCACAAGCCTGGGGCATGAGGCACCCCATCCTGAGACAGCTGAAAGGGCTGCAGTGACCTGGAGAGAGGACATAGTGCTCACAGAGGCATGAAGGGACTGTCTCAGCCAGGAAGGACACAGGGCAACCTCCCCCATAACCTGCCATGGAAGTTCAGCACTGCCTGGGCACCAACAATACTCAAGTCCTTGAGATCACCCCACGTGACCACAGACATGGATCAAAAGGAAGGGAACACATGTGCAATTCAGGGCTGAGGTCAATCCACTGCCTGCTTTGTGACAGTGAGTTCAACACATAGAGATGCATTCAACCCAAGCCAAAGTCCAGGAAAAGGAAGAAAGCCAAGCCTGACCTTGACATGGCCCAGCACTTGTCTGTGTGTTTGCACACAGAACTTCATCCAGCAGCTTCCACAACCTAGCTCTTCTGTGTCACCTTCTCAGGTAGGCATGAAGGTACAACCACTTTCCTGCACTTTCTCCCCTCGTTCAATGCCCAGGGCCCTTCTCTAGCAACATGCTCCAACCATACTCCCTTCCTTCTCACCAGCAACAACCTCCGTTCTAAAGGTGCACTATTCTTCTGAGACCTTCTGCCCTTTTGCCTGTGGCAGCAGCTACTGAGGGAAAAAGAGAATCCCACGCCTGTCTCCTTCTTACCCTGCATGGCATGAAAGGACTAGACAAAACTCCATAGAGGGTATAGGGCTGGTGAGATGGAGAAGGATGACTGGTTGACAACAGTCTACCACCTTTCACCTTGTCCTATGTTTATGGTCCTCCAAGGGAGATGGCTGGGCCCCAAACATATGCACAATGTTCAGCAAAACAGAAACCTCACTGTGAGACTCTAAGCTCTATCATCAAAAAAAATTAATAAGATTTGCCAGAGAACCACCTTCTGGTGACCAACATCTACAAGGGCTAAGCATGTTGGTGGGCAGGCCTGTTTACCTAGCCAACCCAGCTCCTGAGCCTACCTGGGTCCCAGTTCATCTTCACAGCGCCAAGTGAACTCCCCAAAGCTCTCATAGTGCTGGTTGTAGTGGTAAAGGACTCGGTGCAGGCTGGGGGAACCCAGGTCCAGCAGAGTGTTGTAGGCTGTTTGCTGTTCCTTGCCACTGGTATAGCCATTGAAGAGGTTGTAGATCTTGTCTGCTATTTCTGGGCAGAAGGACAGGGAATATTCAATGGGGTGCAAGGAAAAACATAAACAAATCCCACCAGGCTAAAGTTTATCTCTAGGGAAACCAAGACCAGAGCCAAGAGTTATGATTTATGTCATGTCAAGACAAGGTCCCAATGGAGGAGCAACAGAGTAGATGGCATTCGCTGGACTCAGTCCAGGTTAGGTTCCCATAGTTTGGTCCAATTAGGAAAAGAAACAGGTGGTGTCATCACGTATTATTAGTGAAATATCATTTGTTTACAAGAAGGCACACAACTGGTGTTTCTTGAGCACAGACAGCACCTATGCTATCAGTTGCTTTCTGGGCAGGACAGGCAGGTCTTCTTGGTTATTCTGGTATTTCCTCAGTGCTTGCCTCTCCACACATCCTCCCACCAGCCCAGAGTCCCTCTGCGTTTGTTTGCAGAAAGGATGTGTGCCTCCCGCCATGCTCCATGCCAACCCTCAACACCACATGGCAGCACCTGGGACACCATGGGTGAAGGAGATGTTACAGCCAGGACATGAGACATTTGTGGGGATGTGCTGGCAGTGGGAACTCTGTGTCGATGGTCCCAAGCATCACAGTTCAGCAGCTCCCTCCATCTCACCTTGAGCTTTCACATCATCTACCACAGGGCAGGGGGTTTTGACCGTCACATCACTGGACCTGGAGCGTCTTCCTGTGTTATCAACTCCCCACAGTGTGAACCTGGCCAGAAAGAAAAAGGTGAAGCTCTGGACTCCCAAGCCCTCATGCAAACACAGGCAGCATCAGGAGCACCATGCTCAGGGTGACAGTGCTGTCACGGGCACAGCACGGGGGAGGTGACTCACATGTAGGTGGTGTCAGGCTCCAGGCAACGAATGATGAGGGAGATGGTGGAGGAGAGCCTGTCAGGCACTTGGGCTGGCATGGCGCAGGGTGACTTGGCGCCAGAGATGATGTCATCCACAAAGCTCAGCACCGTCTCTACGGAGAGAGGGGAGGACACGCCGCAGGTGATGACACAGGTGTCCCGGGGCTGTGGAGAGTCGCTGAGGTCTGTGCCCACTACCATGCTGCCACGTGCGGAGGGAGACCAAGGCTCATGCATGAGGTTGAGGTTGGCGCAGAGATGGACCCATTGCTTTTCCAGCAAGGCTCATCACCATGGCATGGAGCTGACACTTCTGCAGCATGGCAGGCAGGAGAGGGGCTGCTTTCTCTTCCACAGGATACTGGATATATTGCAGCATCCCCTTGCAAAGAGGGAGACAGAGGCGCTCCTCCAACATCTCCATCCCACCCTCCCCAGAGAGCACCAGTAGAGTCCCTACTCACCTGTCTCCACCTTGGAGTGGTCCATCCTGTCAGTGACTTTCTCTTGACGGAGGAGGTAGTCGACGATCTGCACCCCAATGGGAGGCTCTGAATGCCCCCACTCCAGCACCACCAGTGTGCTGCTGGGCTCATGCACTGTGGAGAGCCGCAGGCTGGGGGGCAATGCCAGCTGGTCAGCATCTCAGGAGGGCAAGGTCCATCGGCCACCCCCACTGCCCGCCCACACCCACCCTCACCCATGTCTATCACCACCTTGCTGCTCCTCTGTGCCATAAAAAGGCAGCAAAACCACCAGGCTGAGGTGTGGGAGAGTTGCTGAGGACAACCTCTCCAGCTGGTCCCCGTGGCTGGTGCAGAAGACAGCATGAGTGTGTCGTGCCCATGGTTGCCAGTGCCACTCACTGTGCTGTGCAGATCACATGCAAATATATCAGAAACTAGATGGTTTCTGTAAGGTAGTACCTAGGGACAGTTTTTGCATCACTCTCTCACAGCAAAAGAGCTTCAAACCCATGGGGGAGAGTAATCGCAGGACAGAAGTGACTCCCTCTCTCCTACCCATCCTGGCTCTGGACATGCTGGTCCCAAGGGCTCCTTCCCTGGGGTTTTGATCTACCAGGATGGATTCAAAACCAGCTCCCCAGTCCTCAGCTGAATTTAGAAAAGACACTGCTTCTCTGTACCCTCTGCCTGATTCCCAGATCCTCCACCCACTTGCAAACCTGTCCCATAAAGCCACCTCCTACCACTACCTCCTGCCACTATGCTTTTGGCTGTCACTGTCTCCTCCCAGACCCATCACACCACAGAGGCCAGAATGGGCAGATGTGGAGACCTACATGGGGTGTGGGAGAGGTGCGCAGGTGGGCAGTCCATCAGCCCCGAAGGCACTCGAGTCGCAGCGGCACCAGTCTTCGATGACATCCCCACTGCCTGAGCACCACAGTGAGCTCATGGTGGCCTCCTGTAAGAGCTGGGAGAGAGGAGGAGGGGGTCAGCACCAGGCAGGTGAGCTCCCATCCCGCTGCCACTCAAGTCAGTGCTCATCCATCCCCTGGTGAGTTCAGCACAGTCCATCCACCCTGGAGAGCAAGGCCAGCCAACGGGCAAGGGGCTGCCACAGCTTGACATGATGCTACCAGGGCAAACTGCCCGTAAATACCACCCTGATGACATTCTGCTTCCCCACACACCCAGCTCACCACCCCCAGCCAGCAGCTCCTCACCCGCTGGGTCTGATTGTTGGTGACCAGCTCATAGATGGGGGCCGCTTTGGTGATCTCCAGCAGGATGGGCTCAGCTGGCACATCAGGACCAGAGGCAACATGGCAGAGTGGGCAGGAGGAGGGGCAGCGCCCACGGCTCTGGCACTCCATCCGCACGCCAGCTGCCATGCGCTTGGTGCCCGACTCGGAGAGGCTGGCAATGTACTCGGGGAAGGTGAGCACCTTGGGGTCCCGCTCACGTTCTTCTGACTCGTCCGAGGGGGAGTTGCCTGTAGAAGGGGGAAAAAGGGGGCACCAGGGTGGGCTCTGAGCCATTGACAAGGGTACACGAGGGTCCTAGAGCCCTGCCTTGTGCCCGGGAGACCCCCCCTATATCCTTAGGAGCTACCTGCTTGCTCTGTAGGGATGAAATGCCCACTGGTCTTGAGAGCAGGAATCAGGACTGGAAAGTCTGCCCTGGCCTCTACCATTGCAGGTCTTTTTGTTTCCCCGTGCCTCAGTTTCCCCAGCTCCAGCTCTTCATCTGGCACTAGGACATATTACTCTTGCAGAAGGTCCCCATGAGATGGAGCCTCCTTGTTGTGACTGGAAGCTCATGAAGGACCTGCCTGGGCTTCTTCACCCCCTGCTGAAACCCCCTCCAAACCCCCCTGACAAACCCCTTTGCTGCAAAAACCCTCCTGGCCCAACAGCTGATTTCTTTGCTGGACTCCCTTTGTTCCCAAGGCCCCCATCAAAGCTGATGTGACAGAGCATGTGGGAGACCAGAGAGGATGAGTGTCAGACCAGGGCGCACAGCAATGATGCTGACTTGGTGATTCCCCCTCCCCAAAGGTCTCCAGCCAGCAGCACCAAAGAGCTCAGAATGAGCAGGGAAGACATACCAGTGCCTCATGATGCTCAGAAAGCTCCCAAGATGGCTACAAAGCCACCAAGACCCTCTCCTGCCCGTCCACCCCTCCTGCGCTCAGTCCCCACACAGGGGAAGGGAGATGGGGAGCAGTTCCCATTTGGGAGCTGGCTCAAGCCTGGCTCCTCCTGTCTCTTCGCACTGCCATAGGGCATGATGGAGGTGGACAAAGCTGCAGCTGGGCAAGGAAACAGGGTCTCTCCCTAAGGGCTTATCTTCCAAAGCACCATCATGAAGCAAAAGAAAATGGTGAGATGGAGGCAGATACATTTGTTGTGACAACAGACCCCCCCCCAGCCAGACTGTGATGAGGCTGAAGGCTTGTTACCCTCTGCCCCATGCACATGGGGGAATATCTGCAGGTCCTACCCTGCCAACCCTCAGCCAACCCTGCAACCCAACAGGCTTGGAAAAAAAAAATGCAGCATAGAAACATTGCCATGGGCTATGCTTTTCCCCACTCCACACAAAGGCACCTGAGGCTGGGTGCCACCGTGTCCCTGCTGCATGTGGCAGTGAGCCAGACCCTGTGCTTGGTGGACTTTTCTCCAGCACTCCCACAGAAGAAAACATTTTGACACGAGGGGAAAAGTCCTGGCACAGCAATCAAGAAGGCAGGATCTGCCCGTCACTGCTGTGCCCTGGCTAGCGTTGCCCCACTGCTGCGAGCCTCGCCATGCAGGGCAACAGTGCTTTTCACCTGAAAGCCCTACCAAAGGATGTCCCTGGCTCTGCAGCAAGGAAAGAGGGGCCCAGACGGACCACTGATGATGGTCAAGGCAGGCCAGTGGGGTTGGAGGAAGCTGAAGAATGCCCAGGCAAATCTTGGCCCCTGGGGCAGGCTCAGGGCATTGCCAGTGGTGGCTTAGTATGGGCTGGCGGCTGCAGGGAGCTACTGGAGAGCACGTCCACGGCTCAATAGGAAGATCTTCCCATTGCAAGGGTTTGCTGAGAAATGGGCCAGTGCTAGCCTATCCTCAAGACTCCTGCAAAGAAAACAAGGCTGTTAAACAAAACCCGGGATACAAGAGCATTGCTCCGCTCCCCCAGTGAGCTGGAAATGGATCGCTTTGGGCTGGCTGTGAATTGCAGCTTAGCAGGCACCAAGGGAAAGCGGAGGAGCCAGGGAATGATTTGTCTCTTGCAATTTCTCAATCGATATCCAGCTCCTGACGTTTGCAAACAAAAAGCAAAGGACGGAAAGAGACAGGTGCCAGAGTGAAACCGAAATGTGATACTGTGGGTGGAAAAAGACTGCCAAACCTGAAAAGCCTCCAAGCAGGAAAATCAAAGAGGAGGAAATTGCAGGAGAAAAAAAAAGTACTTGCAATCAAAAGATGCTGCATCTGGAGACAGCCCACAGCAAAACAGCAACGGGTCTGTACTCTTGCAGGTGGGCTTGGGAAGAAGTCCAGGCTCCAGAAGGTCTGAGCGTTGCAGGATCCAGACTCAGGCTCAGAAAAGAGCCTTTCCCACACAAGACCCCCAGAGAGAAAACAAATGTCTCCACAGCCAGGGCACAGCAAGACCAGCACTGGAGGCTGGTGCCAATACTGAGAATTATGAAGCTTCATGATGGAAACGATGTGGTCGTCACGGTGCTTGTGAGCTCCAAGCTCATGTCACCTGCACCCAGGAGCTCCTGGGCACAGGGGCAGCAAACCAAGGTCACCTAAAAAGCAGCAGCATTCCCCATGTCTGGGTTTGGGAGCTGGCTCTTGCTTGCTGCCCAAGCCTGGGTGGTGCAACTAAACGTCCCCAGCACAGGCAGCAAAATGCCTGCAGGCAACTTTGCAAAGGCCACCGCAAGAGGAGATTCCATGGTCCTGGTGACAGCTGGCAGCAGACAAGTGTTAAGCTCACTCTGCTTTTGGAAAGCTCATGTCCAATTCAGCCATCGCCTGCCTGCAAAACCCCTTCCACGGGGGAGCCGTCACATCTTGCTGCAGCGAGGGGTCCAGAGGGGATGCAGCAGTGCTGGATGCCCTCTGCACCATGGTGAACCTCCCAGTTCATAACTGGTTTCCAGACATTAAAAGCACACCGCTGACAGCCTAGGAGAAGAAAGCACATTAGAGGGAGAAAAGTCTGGCCGCGGGATGCAAGTGGAAGAGAGCAGATATGGCGGAGACAAAAGGAAGGAAGGAACAGGATTAAAGACAAATAACAGTTAAGTCCAGAATCAGGCAGGATGGTTTGGTGGGATTAGTGCATTCGTCTTTCATCTCCCTGGGGATGTGGGTATTTATCTTCCTTTCTGGCCCAGACTAACGCCTGCTGCAGTCCACGGGATTCCTTCAGCCGACTTCAAAGGGTGCGAGAGCAGGGTGTAAATAAGAGGATGAGATGGGACGCGGCCCTGATGCAGGCTGGGCACCTTCCCTGCTACACCAAAAGCAAACTCGGCTTCCTGCTCTCATGGGGTGGCTGTGGGGACTCTTCCTGGGGATGAGCGGGGCTCCTACCTTTGCTGATGTCCTCATACTCCAGCCAGAGCTGCCGCTGGACCTGCCTGTTGGGATACCAGATGGAGCAGGACTCCTCAAAGCCATACACTGCCTCCTGGATGTAGTGGTTGCCAAACTGGTCCAGCAGCGCCATGAAATCTCCACGGGAGGTGGCCCCGTCCAGAGAGTGGAGTGCGTTGCTGAAGGCTGGGGAGGAGACGGGAGGAGATGCTAAGATCCCAGAGGACCCCAAGCCCTTGCCACCTCCATACACACTTGCGATGGGCAACCAACCTCTGAGCCCATCACCTGCCAGAGGAAGGCTGTATGTCCTCTTGCCACCCCATTTTCCCTTCTTCCCCCCAGCCCCACACGCTTACACTGAGAGATCGTCAGCTGGTTGAGCCGGACATGGTACATGACGGACTGCACCTTCCAGTGCTGCAAGAGGGGGTACCCGGACACCTCGCTGAAATTCACCATTCCTGTTGGAGAGAGGACACAGGGGTTCAGCACTGCTGCCCAGGGACACCTGGGGTGAGCACAGCCCCTCATGCCACACCTGGGGCGACATAGGCAGCCTGGTGGGAAGGGTCCCAGGAAAGGACTGTGCACACACTATGTACCCCCAGGGACGTGGTGAGGCTTTGGGAGCTGAGGGTCAGCTGCTCTCCAGCAATTAAAATCATGGCTTTGAAGAAAATCACATGGGTTCATTTCATCCTGCCATCCAGAGCTCTGTATCAGAAGATAACGAGCCTCCTCCTGCATCCCCTCCTGCTTCCTTCCTAGTGTCTGCTCCCAAGACATGCCCAGGTGTGCTAATTATTTCACTAATGAGAGTTGCGCTTTTTAATGAGCTGTTTGCAGGCCTAGGAACAGTCACCGTCATGCGACGTGTGCCTGGGTACAGCCAACTGAGAGGCCCTGGGGTTGCCTTCAGCCAGGACTGAGCTGAGTGGGACACAAGCATATGGAAAAAACCACACACCTCCTGATGCTCCCACTCCCTCAGGACATTATGGCAACACTGGAGCTGAGCAGGACCTGAGGTTTTCCCTCTTCAGGCAAAGGCATCCCGTTCTCTAGCCATTTAACTGTGTATTATGAGAGTCACAAATTCATGAAGACCAGGGCTGGGTGGCCACTTCATCCTGCCCAAGGCATGAGCCAAGGCACGTAGCAGCTCAGCTTCCAGGAGCAGAGGGACAGAGAGGCCACCAAGCCTGGGCAAAGCCCCAGAAAGTCAACTAAAGGGTGCTCATGGCTGATTTTGGTGACCGGAGCATTCCTCGGTGTGCAGCAGCAGGATGTTGAGGCACGGCCACCTCCTCCCTTGCAACTCCTCTGCCGTATAGCCAACGAGGCATGCCTCCACTTGGCAGCAAAGCAGCAAACTCTGCTGCTAAACAGCCACACAGCAGGAGTTCAGGAGGATAACAACAGGCATCCCGCTCTCTTTAACAAGAAATGAAGGTGGAGGATAAGGAAGATAAGGTCCTTTGCCTTCCAGTGCCTCTCCCTTCGGTGCTGGCTGCTACCAACAGCTTCAAAGCCTTGCTCTTCCCTGCAAAGTGTTTATGCAAAACCAGCCCTTCCTTACTCAGCAGCTCTGCCTCTCCTGTATTCACAGCAATATCCAGATCTGCTTACTGACAAGCAGAGATTTTACTTCTTTTCCTTTTTTTTTTTTTTGCCTTAATCAACCACAAAGAGCCAGCAAAGCAGTGGGAAATGAATAGGATAATTTACTGGTTTCTGCGTCCCCAGCATAATTGCCAGCAGAGTCCCAGTCCCGCAGACCCTGCCATGATGCTGAGGCTAATGTGGCAGTGCCTTCCTTATATCCACGTAACCATGTCAAGGGCAGCAGAGCCCCATTGGAAGGCAGGTGTCCTCCAGCACCTCCAGGCAGGGCTCAGCATCCCCATAACTGCAGGGGTGACCTGCTGATACAGCTCTCTCGGGGTAGCTCAGCCCTGCCAGAGCCCAGTGGCATCCTCCTCCCTGCCTGCATCTGCCTGCGCACACGATTACATTGCCAGGCACCCTGTCAGGGCAACCAGCACCCACCAGTCCCTGGGTGCAGCTCACAGGTGCTCCCCAAAACCCTCCTGGGAGCTCTGCCAGACAGGGTGGTTGCACAAGGTCCCATATGAGACAAGCCTGCACCCTGCAAACACCTTCCAAATCACCTTACTATCCACATCCCTCGTTTAGTAGCTGTCCAGTGTCTTTGGCCATTTCAGCCAACAGCAACAAGCACCAAGGGAACAAAGGCTGTTTAGGGATGCTGCCAACTTGGTGGAAGAAAGGTAAATCCTTGAAGGTTGTCTAGGAATCCATTATAACCTTATCGCTTATGGCCCACGATGTCCCTGCAGGACAAACTGAAACATTTTGGTTTGGTTGCATTGGGTTTTGAATAATTCATTATGCCAGCAAAGGGTTTCTGATTTGGAAATCAAATGAAAGATGTTTGGAAACCTTTGTTGCTTTGAATAAAAACACCCCATCTTTTTTGCAAATATCTCAAATATCCAATGGATGCTTGAGCTTTTACGCCACACGATTAATTTACAGCCTCTCCCTCTCCTTCGTTTTAATGCCTTCCTCTTACTGCTGCTGCTGCTGCAGGTGACTGTGTGATGCTAACACTAGACTAGATACATCCTGCAGTAGATATATCTCCTGGGAGGGGTAGATAATGAAGCCAAGTGCTCCGGTGGCTGCCCTGTTAGGAAAGACATGAGTCCAGCTGGGCACACTCACCAGTGAGGAACTCAGGGTCGGGTGTGGGATCAGAGAGCTCCTCTTGGCACTGGTTCTCCAGAGGCACTGTGGCCACCACCAGCCCATCTGGCAGCTGCTGCTCCAGGCCCCGGGCAAAGTTGTTCTGCCTGGAAGTTAATTGCAGAGAGGAGGGCAAGACTGGAGGACAGGGATCATCCCCACCAGCCGGTGACCCACCCCAAAAAGCTACCCAGCACCAAGCCTTTTCTTTGGGCACAGGTTACAAAGATGCCTACTCTCAATGGAGAGCTTCAGATGTGCCCTTCCCACCAGCCCCTCCACCTCCTGCAAAGCTTGGTCAGATACGGATGGACTAGGCAGTCTGCTAAGGTCCAGCCCCAGGCTGCTTCCCATGCCTTCTTCTTGGATAGGACAGCAAGGTCTGACCCTGCTGGGGTCACCTCTCCACATCCCAACTTACCTGAATGTCCCTTTGAGCACCTGCCCAGGGGCCACCTCCTTGGAGTGGTTGTTGTAGCCGTAGAAGATCTCCCCGAAGAGTGTTTGGTTCATAGGCAGCTCACGGGGCTCGCCGCAGTCCCCCACCTCAGGGCACGACTCCGAGATGAGTTGGCATGACCGTCCGTCTGTCCCCAGCTTATAGTCCTCGATGCACCTGGGGATCCAGCATGAGGTCCATCATCAACTGCATCCTCCACCAGTGCGGACTGGGGCCACCAGGCCACCCCAGCAGGGACACTGGGAACAGAGGAGACCCTCCCTCCCAACTCTACGAGCTCAGGATGGGAGCAGCAAGGTACAGCAGCACCGCCGGGGTGGTGATGGGGTACTCACCCGCAGAACATGAGGATGTTGTAGAGTAGGGAGTCCTCCGGCAGGGGGACCATCTGCTGCAGGCACAACTGCTCACAGCCCCCGTTGAAGCCATCTGAGCAGTCCACACCGACATGACGGTCGTAGCAGCCTGTGCCATCCTTCATGGGGCTCAGTCCTGTCGGGCACTGGTGGGAGAGGAAGCAAGAGGTGAAGTCCCTGAGGAAGAAATCTGGTACTAGGGGTGAGATGGAGGGGAGGGCTTCAGCGCTGCTCTCTGTTGGAAATCGAAGCCTGAGCAATGCCCAGGGGCACACCCTTTCCCCCCCACTGGAACACAGCTGTGGCAGTGACACAGGACACACGAGTGATGTGGGACCTCCTGGAGAACCAGCAAGCAGATAGGCTCTTGCTCTCTTGTGTGTGCGTGCAGCAAGGGCAGGGATGGAGGAGCTGCCAGCCTGAAAACATCTCTTCCTGCTGCAAAACTAACCCCGAAATACCCATCCTGAGGCAATGGGAAGGGAGGAAGGGTGCAGGCCTTCACCCTCCCCCTCCTTGCTCACACCAAAGGAGATTTGCAGGTCCCTGGGAGGCCACGCACCACGCAGCCCGTTGAGTCCAACTTGCGGTCCGAGATGCAGCGGAAGTTCTTGCTGCAGCCCCCGTTGTCCTGGGAGCAGTCACGGACAGGGCCAAAGGAGTCAAGGAGGACCTCCAGGCTGTCGAAGGAGGAGGAGGTCATCAGCTCTTCCCTGCGAGGAGGAGGAGGTGTGTCACTGCTCTGATGAGACGGTGTGAATGGCTGCATGACCACGGCTGCCATGTGGGTTTTTCCAGAGCTCAGGTTTCCCTCAGGCTGCCAAAGAACTGAATGGCAGCCAAGCTTTTAGAAGGATGCAGGAGCTACTGAGATAAGAACTACCTCTGAAGGCTCAGTTTTGCAGGAACTAGAGGGGCAGGTTAATGGACATTACTAATCTCCACCTGAAAAATGTGGGGCGGGGGTCCCAGCTCTCATCAACCCCCACATGCTTTGGGTTGGTCCTCTCGCTCTAGGGATGCATCACCAGTATATTTGCTGAAACACCTCCTAAACGTCTTCACCCCACCATCGCGCTTACCTGACCTCCACTGCATCCTCCATCACTGTCATGTCAGTCTTGCACTTGGCTGAGGGATTGATGGCCAGCTCAGCTGGTGGGATAACGAAGCTCTTGCTCAGTGGTAGCCACATGCCCTCTCCCAGGGTATAGGTGAACCTGCCAGGCAAAGCGGTGAGGGCTGGCATGGAGGAAAACACCAAGTCCAGAGGGCTGCTCCTGCCCCAAACCAAGCCCTTGAACCTCCCCCTTGCTCTGCAGGGATGCCAGCCTGAGCAAATGCAGATGGGCATGGTAAAGTGGGGTGGCTCCTCCAAATGCACCCAAATGACCCACAAAAAGCACATATAATTTAGGTAATTAAAAAAAAACAACCAACCAAAAAAAAAAAGGCAAACAAAAAAACCCCAACCACCCCCAAAAGAAACCAGAAAGCAATGTCCCTTTTCAGTGGAAATCCTCCTTCAGGGCCTAAACCTTGCTCTCATCACAGATGCAGATGAAGAACTGGCTGCTGGGCATCGAGCATCCCATATGGTAGCTGTGGCAGGACTTTCCCAGCTATGCTCACATGTCCCCAGGAGGTGGCACAGGACAGCCATCCTCAGCCCTGCCAGCTGGGGCGACCAGCCTGCCCGTATGCCCTAAGTCATATTTTTGAGTCTCAAAACGTGCTGACCAGGTTGCCTTTACCCCTTACCGAAAAATCTTGTCAGATGGCTGCTCACCCAGGACCAAGTCAAAGCCACGCTGGAAGATGGTGTACGGCCAAGGCCTGGAAGAGAAACACAAGAGCATCACACCGGTGTCACACCCCCACGGGCCCTCACAGCCCAAAATGCTTCCCCTGCTTAGCCCCCAGCTCACGTGCAGAGGGGTCCTGGGATAAGACAGCTCAAACCAAGCCAGGACGAGGTGGTAAAATAGCCCCACATCCAAGATCTTAATTTTGCAGTTCCTACAGGTACCGCCTGCCCAGCTCCCGTTTTAGGAATTTGCATTACAGCCATCAAATTAGAAAAAAAAACCACCCAAAACACAGCTGAACCCTCTCTCTGCGAGGCTTTTGTAAGGGAGTACATCGGGTCCAGGGCCGGAGCTTCACCAGCTGCCTTATTCCCCTTGGGTATCACTGTTTCAGGAGGTGATCTAAGGAAGTCTCACCCTCCGCAGGACTTTGCAAAGGGATCTAGAAGACAAGTTGGAAGTTTGCAGCCAAGAGGGAGGCTGAAGAGCTGATGGCCCCATCTCCTCCCTCCCTGCTGCCCTAGATAACACAGGGTGATGTGCAAACGAAACTGAGTGGCCAGTGCCCTTCAGTGGGACACCCATGGCCATGACACCTTGGGTTGTGCATTCCTCGAAGCACGGCCCAGCTGGCAGAGCATCACTTGCAGAGTGAGGCTGACAAAGCAGATCAAGGGGAGGCAGAGAGACCCAACTGCAGTGGGCTTTGAATCAGGCATCACAAACCTTGCTCCCAAACCCTAAAGCTCCAAATCCCCTTTGCAAGAGCTCAGAGTTGGAGAGAGAAAGAGATTTTCCAACTTGTCACATAGCTGCTGTTAAAATTCAGGGTGAGAGCATTGGGTGCTGCTGACAAGCCCAGGGATTTTCTCCAGAGGCAATTACAGCTCTCCTGCACAAGCACTTTAATTTCTAATCTGAAGTTATTTCAGCAAGGACAAAAAAAAAAAAAAATCTGACTGCAGGATTACAGTGCGCTGTCTCATTTCCTTGCTGGGATATAATGCCACTTTCCCGTCTGGTCGGCTGGGAGCCGGGGATTACATTCAGACCGCAGATCGGATTGCCCTGAATGAGGTCAGCTTCGGCCAGAAAGCAATGTTCTCCGTGCGTCTTGCCGACGCCTTGAATGCTTCGCGCCTCCGCCTTCCAGCGCTCCCACAGATCGGTTTTATTCTTGCTTCTCAGGAGCATGCCAGGCAGGGAACAAAAGCAGAGGCTCGGTATTGTTCCCCATCGACTCGGGTGGAAAAGCAGTTGTGAAGAGCCCCTCTTGGCTTGCAGCGGAGCTCAGTCCAGGGGCAGGCGCTGCTGAGGAGCCGTGGCTGGCAGACCTCTGCCAGATGGCACATCTGGCAGCCCATGGATGCTGACACATCTGGGACATGCAGCCAGTGGGGTTGGACCTGCCTGGGAGATGGAAGTCAGCGCCCAGGCCAGGTTACATCCACCCAGGGTGCAATTTCCAACTGTGGCTACAATTCCTGTGATGATGACTTCAAGCTGGGAAGAGGTTTCCATGCTCCCAGAAGGGACCGTGCGGTATCCCCCTAGCCTGCCTTACTTTGCCTCCACTCAGCGTCAAAAAAAGGCCTGTTAAAAGGAAGGTTCAGCCTTTAGCTATGTGCCTACATGGCAGGGGAAAACTGCTGCTGCTAACCACCCTTGAGTCTGCAAGGACACAGTACCTTCTGCAGGGAAGCCTTGGGACGGTCTCCATACAAGACCTCCAGCTCAACAAGAGGCACTTATGCATCCTCATCTCCAAGTAAGCTCTCCAGGAGCTCAGCACCAACACTTCCACCCACGGACCCTCGCTTGCTTGCTTGCCTTCTGCTGCAGAGGACAGGGTGCGATCTTTTCCCCCAGGCACACCTCACCTCCTCCATCGCTGCATTTTTCCCCCTGTGCCTCTGCCGCTGTTTTGCACCCTCCTTCCTCTCCCGTGCACGCAAGCATGTGCCCACATGGCTGTCTCCGTCCCTGTTTTCTCTGTTCACTGGAGGCACCTCACTGCTCTCGTTTTTGTTGCTCTTGGCAGGTATTTTGGTTGCACGGTCTTCAGAGCTCACAAAGGAAAGCTGGACTGATCAGAAGCAGTCTGCACCTGATTAGGCTGGATTAAATGGGCCAGAAATGACAGCTCTCGGCTCCCTGCGAGCCTTGGCACTCAGGTAAGCGTCTGAAACAACAGAACAGGGATCACCAGGGCAGCTGAGAACCAGCAAACTCCCCACACTCAGCCAGCAAGTTCCCACAGCCAAAGCGCTGCCAGCGTGTACCCAGGACAACCTTCAGGCCTCTTTGCTTTTTCCAGCTGGACCATCAGCTACACTTTGCTCCAGATCCGGGTTTGAGTGGAAGCTCCCAAAATACCAGCTAAGACCTCCAGACCCAGGGCTTCTGGTGATGCTCTGACTCACCCAAAAAGACCCCAGCCACACTCAAATTGCAGCCCCAAAGAGATGAAGACAGACTGACTTCCAGCATCCAGAACCGTGCTCCTCCTGGTCGTAGCTCTCTGCAAAGCTCGTCTGGGAAAGATAGGTGGGATGAGGAATTAAAGCCCGCAGGATGCAGCCATGATGAGCTAACCCAGAGCAGCTGGTTTGAGGGGAGCTGGCAGGGAAGTCAGAGGGGCTGCAGGAGAAGGTCTCTGCAGAAGGCACTAAGAAGTTGCTGGACATGAGCGTGGCTGAAACGCCACTGAAGGAGAAGGTGGTTGGCTGTTATGCACTGAGATAGGTGACCTGATGTCTGGTTCCCTGACCTCCTGGGGCTTTCCACCCAGTGAGTGGCACAAGGATAGCCATGACGAACCCCGTCATGGCAGCAAAGCACCAGCCCCCAGTGCATGCTGGAAGCAAGTGGCACAGACCAAGGTGCTCACCACATCCCTTCACTGTTGGCTCAGGAGTTCAAGCCCAGGATGAACAGCCCAGAAGCATGCATGCAGCACCCACACCCCTCCTGCAGCCCCAGGACCTGCTCCCCATGATGACCACACTGGGGACCCATGAAGACCCAGTGCTGCCCTGACGCAAGCAGAGAGCAGCATGAGCACTGAGCTGCTGACTTCTCCCGCTGGCAATACCCATCCCGGCTCCTCCCCAACTTCATTTCGCTTTGCAACGGCTTTGCCCGGGCTTCAGCTGCCGATGCCTCTCCCCTTCCCACCTCCCCACCCCCTGCNCTGCCCGTAAATCTGCGAGGAGAATGAGGCGGGAGGAGGAGGCGGATGGGTGGTTTGGTGAAAGGATCTGAAAGAAAGAGGAGCTTTTTATCTGGCTGTCCTTCAAGCTCGCAAAGCCGAGGCACACAGCAGGAGATAGAGAGAGGCAGAGGGGAAAAAAAAGGATAGAAAAAGGGGTGGGAAAAAAAGAGAAAAAGAGGGAAAAAAGACTTTAAGCAGGAAAAATGCTGTCCTTGTCACTTCAGTGTGTCCCCAGCTCCTCTGTGGGGTGGGGAGTGGATAGTGTGTGGGGATGGCACAGGAGAAGCAAGTGCATGGCCAGGGAGGGGGATGACATAGAAGAGAAGAGGCACCACTGGGAGGGAAGAAGAGGTGGGTGAGAAGGGCACGGGCTGTTGTACTAATTTGGGTCCTGTGCTGGAAAAAACAGCTGCAAGGCTGTGGGGTGGAGAAAGGGGTAACCTGCCCTGCACGGGAGGGGGCTGGGGCGGCCCTCACTTGCCAGCTGCTAGAAGAGGATGAGAGCACCCAGCCAGGCGCAGTCGCCAAATTGCCTTGAACTGGCCTAAAACCTCCCCATGCTGGGGTGAAGCCCATTACAAGTTGAAAGGGCACATTGATAAAGACCCATTAAATGCAGGCCGTCTTAAATCTCATCGGGATGTCTCAAAAAGGGCACCCAGGCAAGAACAGCATGTGGGTATGGAAAGCCATGGGCCATCACATGATGATCTAAGAGCTGAGATGAAGAAGTACAAATGTTACAGTTTATTAACTAAAGGCAGAATAAGCTGATTTGAGTTTTGGTCGAGTCATACCACGAACTAACCGCAGGAATTTGGTTTGATGAACAAAGACGAGGCAGGGTTGGTTGGATTTCTGGAAACTGCATCCTACCCGGGAAACGTTAGAGTACGAGCCGAAAAGCAGCTAATTAGCAATGCATATCAAAGTAGGAAGACAGACTGTGAACACACAAACAGCACCAGCCAGCTTTGTTTAAAACAGCTGAAAACCAGCACAAAAAAAGCAGCTGATCAAATATATCTGCTACCCATGATCAAAAAAGATCTCATTTTTTTAAAAACTGATGAAGATTTAGGGACCGGATGCATTTGGTAAAAGACGTACGGCAGAGGCATGGATCTCAGCATGGTACCCAAAATGCGCACAATACAAAGCCTCACTGCCATCACCAATAAAGTTCAAAGATGAGCTTGCCTCGTGAGCAAAATTAGATGCTGCTGAGTGAACAGACATGGAGTCAACCCGTAATCACTGTAAATAAAAACAAACCAATGGCAAATCTATCTAAACCAAAGGGTTGAAATGAATTTTCAGATAAAAACACCACCCTAGGGTAACAAACATAGCCAGATCACGTTGCTCCCACGCACACGGAGGAATTTGACAGAGCCCCCATGTCCTACTTTCCTCTTCTCCCCTTTGCTAAGAGCCAACATGGCTTCTCCAGGGACTGACTTGCCACCTGGCTTGTGCTGCCTGTGGCTGCAGCACATCATTCCAATATTGGAGGGGTTGGGAGCATATTAGACAAACAATGGTCAGATATGAGTCGGGGACAGTTGATCTCGCCTTGGGATTGGGGGAGAGAGTAGAGGATTTGCCGACATCTCCTTCAGATAAGCCTGTGGGCAACCTTGTTAGGCTAGAGCTGGGAGTGAGCTGATGAGTGCAACAAAAGGCAGTGTGGCCTGGCAGCTCAACCTTCACCCCAAAAAACACAAATACCAGGTTACAGTTACAAGTTATTCAGTTAGATGGGCTCTGACAAGATGGTTCTGCTGGACCAAAGAGAGTTCATCACAGACATGACCCTGTGGAGGCCAAAGGTTCACAGGGGACACCTTGGACAGGTAGAAGAGACCTCCACCATCACAAGCCCTTGCAGCCAGAACTGCACCAAGCAGCACCTGGATATCAGGAACAGATCACAGCACAGAAAAAAAAATCCTCATTAAACATCAAGCTGGTCACTGCATCATGATGCTTAGTGTGGACAAGGCTTTCAAAGGGCCCTACAAATGGTAGAAGCTGCAGGCAGCAATGGTTGAGTTAAGTGTGGTTTCAGCTGCTACCATTTTCTGAAACAAAAATCTGACAAGTTCAAGGAAGAAACACAAAATGACCTCTGTTTCTAACAGCTCGGGAGAGGAGCTCTCAAAGGGCGGTGCTGAAAAAGCCCCAACACTGCAAGTGTTAGAGTCTCTTGAGAGCCCAGAGAAGTGCAGAAGGACTTTGACAGCCCCGCCATGGTCTAGGGCTGTGTTGCATCATGGGGAATAAAAGATCTGCTAGGTTTCTCTGCCCCAAACAGAAAAGTATGTTGGAAATGTGGCATATCATTTGTCATAGTCAGCTTTGGTATATAAGAAGAGATCCAAGACAACATGTATCCTGGCCAGGTATGAACACCGTTGCAGGAGGAAAGGCAGAGGCTCAAGCATGAGCATGGAAAGGCTCCCATGGAGGCATCAGGATGGAGCTGGGTCTGAAAAGTGGCCACAAATCCCATGGAGGAGTGGAGTGGGTCCTGAGCACCTTTTGGGTCGGCATTGCTGAGACTAAAGCTGGGTCTGGAGCTGCAAAAAGGTCCGTCCAGAGGGCTGCAGGAGTGGATTTGTCCTTCCTGCCTTGGCTTCTTTCCTGCTTGTTACTGTCTATATTTTTCCCCAATTCACCTGAAAGCAGCATTTTCTCCACTTTCCCTTTAGACCATGAAGCAGCTAGATCAGGAAGAAGCCAGAGAAGAGCAATCTGCATGGGAGGAAAAGTGTGAAGCTGCAGTCCCACACCCAGGAGCAAAGGAAAAGCAGAGGGGAAGGATGCAAATGCTTCTCCACCTGTCCTTATCCATTTTTACTACTTGCCTCAATGGACAAAATCACTTGCCTTCTTGGTTTTTGCAAAGTAGTGGGTCCTGCACACTATTGGTAGCTCTAACCAAGGCACAGGCTGGCACCAAAGCCTTGTGCAGTCGTGATTGGCTGTGGGCTCTTTCCAACCCACTGTGAGAGAGTCCTAAACCAAATACATCCCAAAACAGGCAAGTCCCGGGCAGGTGGAATATCCCCTCCCATGCCCCATTCCCCATCACTCACTGCCCTTATTAGATGGGCACAGAGGAGCTTGTAACATCCCTGTTGGACACTTGTTCCCTGGGGACGAACAGGGCGGGGAGCTGTATTTCTGCTTGTGTTTTCCACCCCAGCAGCGGTACCTCGCAGTGGTTTGGGGACCCTGACCACAACACTCAGCATGTCCCCAGCCTGAGGCCACATGTCTCATGAGCATCAACCTGTCCCCAGCCTGGCTCAGGGCACCCACAATGACAGCCACCCTTGTCTACTGCGGCCGGTGCTCTGCACTGTGTTTAATTGCTAAATTGCTTTTAAAATGAAAAAAAACAGAGAGGAGGCTGGAGACAGAGCAGTGGTGCTCTCCCTGGAGCCCAGTTCAAAGGGACACTGCTGGGGCGGCCAGCACGGGCAGCCCCCCGCAGCTGCCATCCTCCAGCGCCGCGGCATGCTGGGGGTGCTGCCAAGCCCAGCCTTTGATGACTTTTTCTTCCTGCTGTGAAGACTAATGATTTCAGAGAGGGCGTCCTGCCACGTGTGGGGACACTGACACCGTAGATTCAGCTGTGGCACAATGAGATGAGGGGAGGAAAAAGGGGGTTGGAGGTGCTGGTGCACATGGGGTCTCTGGTTTTGGGCACACTACCTCCGGCCATCCCTGGAAGTCCCCATCTGCACGTCAGAGACCCATGGGCGTTAAGAACCAAATGGAGCATCCCCTGAGGGTCACAAGGAGATGGGAATGTTCAGGAACCACCTGAATTCCACCAAATTGCTGCAGAAACATCAGAAAAAATTTCCTTTGCACTTCCAGGGGTGTAAAGCTGCGGAGCAGATGATGGACAGCTATTCTGTTTCCTCAGGCCATGGCACTGAAGCATCTATTTTGCCCAGCTTTCAATGGGGTGTCCCCGTTCTGCAGCCTCCTGCCTCCACTGGGGACAGCAGCCTGACCTCAGCACTCCTCCCAGTGCCTCACACACCCAAACCGAAAGCCCCACAAAGTGGAGGATGACAAGGACAGTGCCTGCAAGGGGAAGAGCCTTGATCCTCTCCAGGGGTTGTTTACTCCGAAACTGAACAATAGCCTCTTCTACATCACGTCTGATTATTTCAAAGAATAGAATTCCTCACCTCCTGCAGACCTGCTGCAGAGCCCAGCCACGTGCTGTCCTTACAATTCACCAAGATGCCTCTAACTCTTTTGCCCAAGAGCATTTGCCACAGCCCCGCTACGCTGCTGCTGAAGCCCGGCAACTCACGTGAGGACAGTCCAAACCTGGGCACGCTGTGGCGGACCCACTTACCCCTGGTTTGTTCCCCACTCGTTACGGATGCAGAGGTGCTTATGCACAGGGTCCTTCATGTAACCTTCATAGCAGAGACACTCACCTACGAAGAGAGAGGGTGACATGAGGGACATGTGAGGACAAGGCTTTCCACATACATCCCTGTCAAACCAGCCTGCAGCCACCCGGGGCACCCAGACCTCCATTCTCACACATGGAGCAAGGCAAGAAAGCATCTTACCACCAAAGCTGGGCTGAGCAGGCAGAGGGGAGCTCCCAAATCCACACCAACCACCTGACTACCTACCAGTCTCAGGGTCACACTGGTGTTCGCAGGGGTCGAGGAGGCGCCGGGCACAGAGGTCCAGGGCCCAGGGCCCACTGGAGTTTTGCTGGGAGAAGAGGACGACCTGCGCTGGGTTCAGCCAGTCGCTGGCATCCAGCTGGCTCCCCTCCAGCAGGATGAACCGGCTCCCTGCCACCAAGAGGGGGGTCAGCGGCAGTGACCTACTGCTGTCCCTTCCATCCCATGATGATCCCCTCCACCTTGTGGTGGTCCCCTCCATCCTGTGATGGTTCCCTCCATTCTGTGCCCATCCCCTTCATCCTGAGATGGTGCCCTCTGTCCCACAACACCCTGCTCTGTTCCACAATGAACCCTCTGTCCCGTGTCCATCCCCTCTGCCTCATGATGGCCCCTCTATCCTGTGCCTGTCTCCTCCATCCCATGACAGCCCCCTCCATCCTGCGCCTGTCCCCTCTGTCCCACAATGGCCACCTTCATCCCACACCCATCTCCTCAGTCCCAAACCTGTCCTCTCTGTCCCATGCTGGTGTCCTCCAACTCATGACAGTCACCTCCATCCCACGATGGACCCTCTGTCCTGTGCCCATTCCCTCCATCCCACACCCATCCCCTGTGTCCCGCACGGGTACCCTCCATCCCATACCCATCCCCGCTGTCCTGCACCTGTCCCACCTCTGTCTTCTCCATCATTCCCTCCTCCAGCTAGCAGAGCCGGGGGAAGGGCAGGAGGGGAAAGGATGACGGGGGTAGAACCATGGGATGCTCACCATCGGCGATGAGGTGCTCGGGGACGTGGAGGGTAATCTTGACAACAAGGGGGCAGCTCATGTGGGAAGAGCACACCAGGCTGATGACACAGCTCGTCACACTGATGAGGGTCAGTGTGGTCTTGTTCACAGGGCTTCGGGGGGAGCCCACTGCAAAACATGAAAGCACAGTCAAGCATGAGACCCAAGGGATCCAGAAAGATCTTGGGGTGCAGCCAGAGGATCTCAGGGTGCAGAGAATCTGCTCAGTTCCCTGAACATCCATCATCAATCCAATCAAGTGGAGTCGCTTTGGATTTTCAAGAGCATGAAGCAGCCTTTGCTGTGGCAGCCTCTCTATCCTGTCTGCTGCGGCTGGGGTCACCCTGAGCCCCCACAGCCTGGGCTGTCCTGCACCCCTGCACTGCCACACACCAAGACCTTTGCAGCAGCAGGACTTTAAAGCAGAGCAGAGTTATTGAGAAGAAAGGTAAATGCAGTATCTTCCCCCCCCACCCCTCCTTCTCAGTACTTCTCTTGGGTTAATTTTGCCATGACAACAGCCTCCTTGATGCCTTTGAAAAAGCACTGGAGAGCCCTAACTGCTCAAGGCACACAGGTCTTTGACTTTTCATCTCTCAGCTGAAGAAGTTGAGTGGAAAAAGTTGGGTGGGGGCTGAGCTATTCCCCATGGAGATAAAGCCTGAACCAGCCTCCCAGCACAAGCGCTGAGGATGAAGGAGATGGCTCCCAGGTCCACCACTCCCAGAAAAACAAGGCACTGTCCAGACAAGGAGGGAAAACAGACAGAAACTGTTCTCCCCGGGCAAGGAAACCTCCCAGAGGAATGGTGCAGGGCAGTGGGGAGAGACCCCTGCACAGGGACCAAGCCTGTCTCCATGCTCTGTTGCACATACAGCTCATATGTGCATAGTGCCAGAGCAAACCCACAGCAGTGCCGTGCCGAGCAGCAGCACAGGAGCTCACGAGCCAGCCTTTGAAGCATGTTACTCATTAATACACACCAGAGTCTGGCAGAAGCCTCCAGCAAAAAATCAGAATATATTTCATCCTCTGCTGAGAAACTCCACCGGAGAGCAGCAGCAGCCCGCTGCAGGACCAGGGACCAGCGCCTGCCTGCGGCAGCCTGGATCACACCTGGGTTTCCATCTTTTGCTGATGTAAAGTCTACAAACATGGAGAGTTGATGGCAAACAAGGCAAGAGGGGCAACAGCTTGCTGTCCACCTCCGTGCCAGCACCCACCTCGGCTGCGCCTCCGGCTCCGCGAGGGGTCCGTGTAGAAGGTCAGTTGGGGATCGGTGTCCGCCTCTGTCCCCGAGTCCCCCTCAGGGTTAAGAAATGCTGAGCCGGCTGCAGAGGACACCGAGTGTGGTCACGGTGGGGCTGGCACCATGCCACCCCAAGTCACCACATCCTACATCACCACTTGAGGGCAAGCCTTGCCTTGAAGACCAGGAGCCCTGTCTGCATGGCACAGCAGGACAGAATCTTCTCCCCTTCCCACCACACACAGCCATGCCGCCTGCCACAGCTCCAGTTACCTTGCAACTTTTCCCCATGGCCATGCCAGTATCATAAAATATTTACTGTGGCAAACACCCTCTCCATCTTTGCAACCAACCAACCCAACATGATTTGCATCCTTGCAGACACCACTTTTTCTGCTTCCTCTACCCCAAAACCCTCCTTTCAATGCTCTCTCCTAACGCTGGCCCTATCTCCCCATCCCAGGAGAGGGTGAGTTGCTGGAGCATGGGTGGAACCCCAGAGCACCCGTCTACCCTGAGGACCCCCTTACCTCGCGCTTTGTTGTTGATGCGCTTGCGCTGGCTGCTGGAGGTGTGGGACAGCAGCGTGGCCTGCTGGTGGTTCGAGTCCACGGGGCTGGTGGCAATGATGTTGTCCTTGTACTTGTTCATCAGGGACAGCTTGGCGTTATCGCTCCCTGAGCAGGAAGAATTGAAAGCAAAATCTTTCAGGGATAAAGATTTAAAAAAGGAAGGGAGGCAAGAAAGAGAGAGATTTCCTTGGATCCATCTCCAGCATCTGCATGAGGTGACCACGGCACCATGGCCAACAGGCTAAGCTGCCCCCAGTGCACACTCATGAGCCCCTAAAAGCCTGAAAGGGACTGGCACCTCCATGAAGCTAGCAAAAAGCTGAGATTTAACATTTAGCCTCTCAGGGCACTTCTGCATACCCAGGTCTGTAAAGAAAATCCCTGGAGAGCTTTAGGAACCACACCATGGTCTTCCCAAACTATGTCCCAGTTCAGAAGGCTCCAGTTAGATGGTTCAGTTGGTAATGTGGCCAACAAGCAAGCATGTTACAAGCCTCAAAGAACCCCTGTTGGTGATCAGAAGACAGTGTTAACTCTGAATCATATTGATTACAAGTATAACTTTGCTACTAAAAACCTCAGCTGAAGAAGACACCAGAAATCTTGGGATATAGAAGGGAATTTTGGGGATCACCATGGGGTAGCTCAGAGGGGACGCCATTCTGGTTGTCTATCAGGCCACAAGAACCACCCCATCTCCTCAAAGCTCCACCCTACGTTGTCCCAGCCACATCTCACTCAGCAGGGACTGCCCTCAACTGGCTGCAAGGTCTCCCAGCAATGGAAGTGCCTTCAGAGTGCCACCAACATCTCACATGCAACAAAACCCCAGAGAAACGGGAAAAATGCTCAAGGGAAAATGTGTATAGAATGATGGAGACAAGACAAGTTGGAGAAGACACAGCTCAGCCCATGCCCCCCTGTCCCACCCCCACCTGGTGTGAGATCCATGCTGGCCTTCTCATTGCAGCCCTGCAGCGAGTCCAGCGTGCGGGTGACCTGGCTGGCAAAGTCCTCCCCACCGTTCATGCATTCACGCTGGAGGTGGTGCCGCAGGTCGGTGATGTCATACTCGTAGCCATCCAGGATGGGGGTCTCGCGGATGCTGAGTGTCCCGCTGGAGTTGTGGCCCTGCACGCGGGCATTGCGCAGGCTCTCCCGCCCATGGCCCCCGATCAGCACTGAGGGGATGTAGTGGATCTCGTTGGCCGCCTCAGCGCTGGCGCTCTTCTGGGGCTGTGGCACCCGGCGCCGCTTGCACCACCGCCGGCGGGTGTAGAGAATCATCACCAGGCAGAGGATGGAGAGCAGCAGGGCAATCATTCCTCCCTGCAGGCACAAATGAAAGTGGGGCTCAGCTGGTGACCAGCGCCAGCCACCCCGGGGATGCAAACGTCCCGGAGATGCTCCAGGGTGGCCAAAGCAAGAGCCTCTTATCATGCCGGTAAGAGGGTGCTGGCACCGGGAGCGCCCAGTGCTGGCCAAGCGCTCCCGGCTGAAGCCTGCCTGGAGCTGGACTGGCTTTGAAGTCACCACCAAGGCACAAAAAAGCAGCATTTAAAGCAGAGCATGTTTTGTTTCGTTCTCCCACAACACATCTTTGAAAGAAGAGATCAGATTTATTCCAGGCAAACGCTCCTACGGGCAACTTTTTCTGACCCATTTCCAACTGGTTTCAGTGCTGTCACTCTCAATCTTGTGAGATTTTCCCAGGGTATCCTGCAGAAATTGCAGCACAGATTAAAGGAGATCAAAGCTCGAGACAGCCAGATGACTGAAGCGTTGTTTGGGGAACGCCTGGGCAAAGAGACTGAAAAAGCTCCTGCCCTGCAGAGACAGACCCTGAAACTGCACCCAGTCCTGCCACCTTGTCACTGTCCCCAAGGTCACCATCCTGCAGATACATCGTCACTGCACACAGATACAGTCGGCGAGATGAAAGCCAAGTTGGCCTTTTACGCCAATAATAATAATAATAATAATAATAATAATAATAATAAAGCACGTGGAACCAGCTAAGAGCTCTGCGACCATCTGTGGCTCCGGTCCCCCTCCTCTTTTCTATGCAATAGGTGATCTTGATAAAATAAAATAATAGTAATAATCTGCTCCATTAGGACAAAACATTAAAGGAATTATTGAATGAGAAGTAGGAGAGGCAGCTGGAAAAGGAGCTCTAATGGCCATTACGGTTTAATCCTCTTTCATTCCCAGGATAATGGAGCTGTGATGCACCCTCCCAGACTCCTTCCAAACTTTCTTAAAAAAAAAAAGAAGAAGAAAAAAACAAAGAAACTGCAGTGATTAAGGAGACAAGCAGTCCAGCAGAGGAGAGGGGGCTGGCTGGCACTTGGTGTCTCTCCAGCCAGGAGCCTGCGGCTGTGAGGACAGGAAATCTCTTGCCAGGGCTTAAAACTGGCACTGGATTCATGCCTGGCCATGCTCAACCTGAGTTTTTTAGTGGTAAAGTCAGGGCCCAGTTCTCTACTACATTCAAATCCCTTTGAGTTCCTCTGATCCATAAATAAATGGGAGCTATCCCCATCCCCACTGGAGATGGCCTCCCATGTTATGGCTCTCCATTACCCCAGGGAAGGATCCACCTGCAGATGAGGTGACAAGCAGGTGGGAATAATACCAGGGCATTCCTGGGTTTCCTTTCCTGTATGCACATTATATCCCCAAACACCGGATAGGTCTGCCATACACCTGTGCTGGTAAAAAAGGGAGACCACACTGGAGCTTGAGCCAGGTAGATGATTATTTTCTTAGGACTGCAGCTGTGGGTTCTCAAAAAAGACCTGTTCTTTAATTAAAACTGAATTTCTTCTGCCATGATAGTCTGAGAGCTCAAACTATCCCTGAGGAAAAGCGGCCTGTGGCCACTTGAGATTTCAAGAGGCTCTGAAAGGAGGACGAAGACCACCGCTGGAGTCCCCTCCACCTGCTGCTCATTGCAGGGTGTCAGGGCACCACCTCAGACACCCCGTTCCTCACCATGGGAGCACAGAAATCCCATCTGCCTTCATCCCCCCAACCCGGCATTCATGCAACGGCTGTGAGAGGAGCCCTGCACTGGATGGGTGCGGGAGCACTTCTTGCATGATCCACGTGCAGACCGCTGTCACAATGGATACAGTTCCTCGCTCACACTTCTCTTGGCAACCACATGGGAAAGAAAGAAAATCAGCCTTGAAAACTCCACGTGATCCTGACTTCTGGCACAAAAGCCAACCTCTGTTTGTCAGGGCATAACGATGCTGCCGGAGTGGAGCTGAGAGTGATGGGGAAAAAGGGGGAGAGGGAGGATTCAGTCTGTATTTACACATTTTGGTACGAAAGCGATGATTTGCAGACATAATTTTAATCAGCTCAGTAATAAGCCTTGTTTCAGGCACTCCTGTCTCCATCTCGGTATTCAGTGGTGCCTATGAAAACCAAGATCGCAGTGGCGGCATTGCGCCAACCTCTCTTGAGGTGATGCACCCTCTCAGGAGCAGCTGGGAACAGATAATAAAAAAAAGGAAACAGTCCAAAATGTTTTTTGGGGGTGGCTTTGCCAGTGGTTTTTTTTTCTTTTTTTCTTGAGACTAATCAAGCACAAATGATGGAGGAGAAACCTGGCCTGGGGCTGCAATCTGGAAGAGCTATTGACGCTCTCATTAGGGTAGGCACCATTAAACAGCCTGTTTGCAGCCTCGGCAACACATTGTCTCCGGCTAATTATCTTCCAGTGGCACAAAAATTGTCAGATTCTTCACATTTTTTCCAGCATAAGAGAAAAAAACTACAAACCAACAAACCACAGATCCACCTCCAACACAGAGATCTGTCTCACCCTCCTTTCTCTGTCATCAAAACCTTGTCCCTGTGTTTCTGCAGGGAGGAGGAGAGCTGTGCAACCTCCGCGCACGGGATGCTCTTGCTTACTGCACGCTGTGAAACCACGGCCACGGGGCTGCCGTGCTGACAAAAGCAGCAGTGACAGTGGCCAGTGGCACCATGACACCCACTGTGCGCTGGAACAGCGGGCGCCAGGCACCATCCACCAGGCAAAGGGCTCCTGACAAAGTCAATGTGAATTAACCTCGGGTTAAGGTGGTTGAGACCTTCAAAGCCCAGCACTCCCTGGGGATAAAAGCACCCCTGGAAACATATTTGCAAAGCGATGCAAACTAAGGGAGATGTTTAAAGCAGCCCAGTGTTAAAGCACCCGGCACACAACATCACCCGGGCATCTTAACCAGCTCCAGAAGATGGGCTCAGCTCCCCACCCTAGGACAGCTGGAGCCAGATGGGGAAATATATGGCTTTTCAAAAGCCACTATATTTTCTACAGGTTTCTGAACACCTATATGGGGGCTGCCTTCCCATCACGTACCATGACAGAGATGTGGAGGATCCTCAGCTCTTCCTCTGCCGACTCAGTCTGGGGCTCATCAGTGGGGTCAAAGCCAGGCAGGTTGGGGGCACCGTCTTGGTGGTGAATATGGAAGAGCAACGTCCCGTTCTCCAGCCACTGCTGCCGCCAGCGCACCAGCGGGATATCATCCGTGTTGCCCGAGATCTCTGCAAAAGCAAAGCTGGTCACACAGGAAACGTGAAAGAGAGAGGGGATGGGGGACATTCACCTTTTCCAAAAAAAAATGGATGGAGGGACCAAGGGACACACACAGCAGGCTCTCTCCGGTCACCTCCTGCCAGCACCATGGCTGCCCTTACACTACCCACAACCTGAAGGGTTAAATCAGAGTAAAAACATACTCCTGGGTAAAATCCAGACGTGGGCCCCTCCCAAAATCCAGGTGTGGCGCAGGGCCAGAGCACTTTCTGACAGCATCTCAGGGCCAAAGCTGGGGAGCCTGGCAGCATCCTTCCAGCCCTAATTTGGATGGGTTTCACCCACGTGCTTCATGTTAAACACAGCTCCATCCGTGGGGAGCAGAGGATACAGGACAACTCACCACCACTAATGAGATCATTGGGACCATGTCGCAGATTATTGCAGGCAAAAGATATTTCCCATCCTTTGTGAATGGAGAAACACGCACGTGGCTGCAATCACGCTTGCAGCTCTGGCTCTGATTGACATTCATTCAGAGGTTTTCAGTCTTCAATCATTTTTTACAGCTCCCCACACAGGACTCAGCCCTGAGATCTGCAGATGTACCTGCACCTTCTGCCCAAACACCCCGCCTTTCCCTAAGTACCTTTAACTTCAGTGTTTGGGGGCTGTGGGACAGATGGACAGAGCTGGGTTGAGGAGTGCCAGCACCAGAGGACACCCAAGCAGGAGGAGCAGCTGAGGACAGGGACATGACACATGCTGCACAACACTAAATGCCAAATCAAACCAAATTCACCTGGCTGACTCCAAAATTTCAGGGACACCCTATGGCTGGGTCTTAGCAAAAGGGAGGGTGACACCAGCACATCCCTAGGAGAGACGGGCACTGTTTTAACCACAACCTCCATCTCAGATCAGATCACCTTGATTATCATCTCAGATCACTTTGATCTCAGCCATCAGCTTGACCCTGCCATTTGCCCGTTAGTTGATTTTCCTGAAAATATAAGCTTCAACTGCATCTGTTGGAATGACCATTAAAAACGTGATGAGCTTCCCAGTGAGATGCAGCTTTTCCTCCTGTCTCTGCCTTGTGGGAATGGTCCAGCCAGACCCTTTCGCTCCATCCCATTTGTAGCCATGTGTTTTGATGGCAATGGGAAAGAGCCCGGCTCGCTTTGCAAATTGTCATCTTTATTTTGCTTGTTTCGTGCTGCCTTCAAATGAAAACTGGAATTCAATTACAGTGCCGAAAAACAACATTTTAAATTTACTGTTAATTAATTTCATTAGGCTGCCTTAAGTGAGCTAGCNTTTCTGCTCAGCACGGGCCGTATTTCTGGTGGTAATCAGTGCGCTTCGAGTGTCCCAAGCAGAGGGATGCTGAGCTCTCCTCGATGCCACCGGGAAGCAAAATCAAGAGGAGTTAAAGCATCTAGGAAGCCAGAAGCACTTTTGAAATTCCCTCTAACCACTGAGCTGCGTGTTTAGGCACACAGATCCCCTTTGAAAAGCTGGTCGGGGGAGCCGGGAGAGTTTGAAAAAGCAGATCTCCTCCTCTCCCACCTGGTCTTTATTCATGGGCTGAAAGGGGAAAACAAGCTTTCCTGGTTCTCCAACTCCCCACGGCTTCTCAACTTCAAATGAACTAGCTCAGATGGAAGAAAATATTCTCCCCGCACCTGCCTGCTAACGTGAAATTAGGAGTAATTAAGGCAAGAGCTTTTATGCACAACAGGAACTCAACGTACTGACATTTGGAAAAATGTAAATACCAGCATTTGCTCCATTGTAAAGAGTGAAAATAATAGATACTAAGTATATGACATTGTGACATTTAGAAAGCTAGAGTTAAAGATGTTTTCCCCCTGATCTGACATATCATTGAAAAAGCAGCACCCTTCAGCTCATTAATATTTGAGGAGGCCTCCTTGATGGAAGTTATTTAAATGATTAATAGATTATAGTAAATTTAAGCCTTAAAATAGGTTGTCATAATTTCAAATTTATTTAAACAGGCTTATTTTTAAAATGAAAAATATATTTTGATAAAAAATGGATTCTTGTTTTAAAAGAGCACAATCCAGCCACAGAACCCGAGTGCATTATCCTCTCCCACCAGACATCACGATGCGATCCATTGCACACAAGTCTGAAGTGCTAGAAACAGAGGAAAACACCCCAGAAATCAACCCTGATCACCCCAAACTCGCAGGCTATGACCTCCTCATCACACTGTAGGACAAGGCTGCTCTGCCACCTCTGGTCCTGCCCTGGGCAAAGGCTCTTGAGGCAGCGCCCAGATGAGAGAGCTTCATCCTTGGACCTCCACCTCCTCTCCTCGAGGGTCTTAGCAACACTCCAGCTACCCCTATTCCACTCTGTTTCTGCTTGAAGAATTTATATATATAAATGCTTCTCTGTGCCCATGAAGTTCTCCTGGAGTTCAGTTCAAGCAAGACCAAGATCAAGACCAAGCTTCCTTCCTAACACAGTGTCTCTTTGCTTTCTTTTCTATCTTTTTCCCTCTCTCCAAGCAGACATCTTATCCCCTGGTGGGAGATGTCACAATGACCCATGTAGCCAACTGGGGCTATTTATCTGGGTGCCATGGGGCTCAGCTCTGCCATGGGGCTGGTGGGTGCCAACCCTGCCAGCCAGCTCAAACTGTGGGGCCAGGAGACCCCAGAGGAGGTGGGAAAGTGGGAAGAAAGCCAAAAAAAAAAAAAAAAAAAAAGGGCAGGGGGGGGGGGATAATTTCAAGTTCAAAGTTTGAAAGATATTGATGATAGGCCTGGTCCCTCCACGGCTTTCATTAGGGCCTTGGATATGAAGCCATTAGCACTAGTATTAACTTCTTGCACCTCTGTTAAAAAATAGCCTGCCTGAGTCAGGGGTTAATAACAGTAGGAGACCACTAATTAGGCTGTGCCGCGTGTGCCTGGTATCAAACGTGGCCCAGGTCCTTCATATCTACAGAAGCAGCAGCCTCCAAAGACCCCAGCTGATGCTTTCAACATAACGGCCACGGCTGCTCCCCTCCCAGACCATCTGCAAGGGGAGGGAAGGGAAAATGAAAGGTTGTAGAGGAGCAAACTGAGGAGACGAGAAGAGGAAAGTTCAGATGAAGTTGCTGGAGGTGGGTGGGTTTATACCTGCTTCATTATTGCTCATCCCGTATAACCCCATTTCCCTGGGGACAGCCGTCCAACCCAAAGCAAACTCAGTCCTTCTGCAGGCAACACTTCTACATGTCCTAGTTTTGGTAGGCAACGCCTCCGTCGCAGCCCAGTTTTGCACCCAAGCTTATGCAACGTCAAAACTGCAGCCCCTGAGCCTGACACTGACATGGACCCATTCCCACATCCTCATCCCATCTGCCAAGACCCGGCATTGTGGCCGGAGGGAAAGCATGCAAAGAGAGCAACTCTCCTTAAAAACGCACGCCAATATTTTGATGAAAAAAAACCCCGGCAAAACAATTTTCCTTTCCATTTGGAAGCGTTTTGCACTAATAGACGCCTCCAATTAGTCAAATGAACTCTGCCATAATGCCAGTCTCTGCAGAGTCATTTCATACAGCAGAGTGCAGATTTTGACTTGGACTTATATTTCCTCGTTAACATTTAAACCTGGCTTATTTTCCATCAGGAACCTGACTGTGTTTTTATTAAGTTCCCCATTAGCTAAGGCTTTCGCTCCATGTCTAAATCTCGTACATCCTTTAAAGGGCTCTAACCCAGAGAGACCAAGCCCTGGCCTTGCACTCCTCCAAGGGTCTCCAATATCTGAAGGAACTCAGGAGACCTTCCCATCATGAGCTACTCGCACTCTGTCTTGGGACCTCAGGACTTGATTCCTATCAATCCAGATGTCAAAACGCATGTCCTGATATTTAACTCATTTTTACTTCCAAGATTTTAGTGACACATCTTTCATAGGATTCATGTTTTTATGGGCCCATTAAAAAAATCACATTCATCACTGACTGTCTATACTTTATTTGCATTTTTTTTCCTGTCGCAAATCTCAGGTAGGAAAACCAGCTCATTCTGTAGGTCATTCTGCCTTTTCAACACAATACGGCTTTTCCATACCAACAAACACAAGCCTCACTTTATCTACTAGGAACCTGCTTCACAGGAGAGGGCACCTTGGGCAAAATTTCCAAAAGACCCATAGACATGGGAGAACCTAAACGCTCAAGGAAGAAGCATCCATTGTATCTGAAGCCACTCTCTAGCTAGGTCAGAGAGATCACCCCACCATGACGTCTGCACGTGGGGCTGGTACACGTGAAGCCATTAGCTGTCATAGCAATGCTGACAGCTAACCAGGTTTCTCTTTGAAACACAGGGTGCCTTTGCTTTTGGGAAGGTCATCAAGGAGTTCATTTCAAAGCTGTAGCCACACTTTAGCCTTGAAGTGTGATTTTTTGTTCTGAATATGCCACGGCCATAATTCGTCCCTTTCTTTAACAACAAATGCCTATGTCACTCTGGGAGTGACATTGTGCCGCATGGCTGTTTGCAGAGTGAAGGACACTGATTCATCATTAATGGGTCTGAGTCGACCAGGTTTGCTCTGCAGCTGCTGACCTTACAATGCGATGTGCCCCATTGCCCCACTCTTCCCTGCAGACCCAAGGACACGCCCGACTGCACCTGTGCAACATTGCCTCTGAGGTTATTTTTCTACCACATTTGTCAATTTTGACCAAAAGCTGGGAAAAACAACGAGCAGGCTGGGACAGTCACTGGTGTTTGATTTTCACTCCTGTTCTGTCACTTTGCCCCCATTTGTCATAACCATGAACTACAGAAGTGATGTGGGAAGAGAGACAAATCCACCTCCTGGACCAACAGTCAGGAGACATGGTCATGTAAAAAAAAAAAGAAACAAAAAAACAACAAAGCCCCACACCACGTCAGTGAGCAAAAGCAAAATCAAGAGGATGTGTGACAACTTATGAGATGCAAGGTTGATTTTACAACCCACAAAGGACCACATTTGTAGTTGATATCCCACCCTGTAATGCCATCATGTCACCTCTTCCAGAGGGAAGCCCAGGTCTCCACAGAAAGAGCCCAAATGATGGAGAAGCTCCCAATCAGCCATGGAAAATTACTGCCCCAGCTAAATCGCCTCCCGGCAAATTGGTGAGATGGACAGCATGAACCCCTCAGCCCAGATGGTGCTCACCTATGAGCGTTGGAGGAGGACAGCCGCTGAACTCCAATTACACCAGCTATTGCTCAGAAAGGTTGAGCAACCAGAAGAGCAAAACTTAGCAGAGGAGACCCCCATCTTTTAAAAAAAGCTCTTGTGCATCATGGAAATTATAGACTAGTAAATCCGACTTCTGCCCTGGACAGTTTGTTAGAGGAACCAGTAAGTGCATGGGTAAATACGGGTCACTCAACACTGTAAGCCAGTAGATAAGGGTGATCCAGTTTGATGGACTCATTTCAAAGAGTCCTTGTCAAAATCCACCTTCAAAGTTACCCAAAGTGCCAAAGTGGGGTTGGGATAAGAGGGAAAGTCCTCTTGAAGCCCACCAGGTAGGGGCTTCAAAGAGGTTAATTTTCACAATGAAAGGAGGTTACCAAGAAACCCCATGGAGATCTTTGTCAGGACCTCGGCTGTTCAGAAACACCCTGGAAGAGGAGGCGAATGACAAAGTTGGTCACCAGTGCTAAATTTAGTCTCCACAAAGCTAAAGCTGCGAAGTGCTGGAGGAAAGTGGGCAAGGCAGTGGGCAGGTGAAATTCAACTTTGGTGAAAGCAAGCTGATCTCAAACCCTGCAAGCGGTATTCAGGTCAGCCATCTCGTAGTGGAGGCAGAGCTAGGAAGGTTTGGGGGAGGGGTACAAGGAAGATGAGATGTTGCAAATGGTTTTGTGGAGAGGAGAAACCAACTGCCTTAGGACCCCTCAGCAAGGAAAACAAACAAATGAACAGGGACATGATAAAAGCTTATAAAATCATGAAGCCAGGGGAGAAGTGGGAAAGGCAGTGTTTATTCACTATTTCTTAATTTGCAAAAATTAGGAGTGTAAAAACTAACAAAAAGGTTCTGTTTCATCCACCATAAAGTAGGAAAGCACTGAGAAATGAACCAAATTCAGGAAAGACAAACCCACCAGCAGCTATCGAGCCAGACAGCCTAGAGGCAAATCCCAGCTCAAGAAATCCCTGCGGCACAGTCCTCAGCAGTAGGGAAAGGACCAAGCTATATATGCTGCATTTTTAACATTTTTTTCCCCCCAAGTATCAGTTACTTGCCATGGCTGAAGATGCTGAGGGACCACAAACCCGCTGTACCCTACACTGCCCAGTGTCTTGGGGATGGAGGGTGGCTGCAAAGCCAGCTAGGTGCTACTCAGGCCACCCTTCGAGGATGCATCCCACCCCAACGTGTCCCTTCAGGAGTGGTTGAGACCCTCTGCTCCTCCAGGCACTTCCTCACTGGGGGAAGGAGACCCCAAGGCAGCTCACTCCCATTGAGACAGTATTGCCACCCATTATGCAACTTCCCCCCGTCCAAACCCCAGCCCTCCGTGCCGTCAGACCCTACTGACCCAAGATGCCTGTCAAGATTACCTTCAGCTTTCCAAGCCAGCCAGCAATTTTCATGGGGAAGTAAAGGGCTATTTATATCTATCGCGGGCTGGCAGGGAAGGTAATGGCCGGCCACTCCAGCCCATCTGCCAGGCACTTAGCAAGACATCGGAGCATATCGTACAGGCGAGGTCAGGCAGCGGCAGNGCCCGCTCCTGCAGACTAATTTGTTTAAGTGCTCACTGAGGCGAGGCCAAGAGGTCGGGCAAATTAGACGTTATTTTGGTGTCCTCATGCTCAGCACAGGAAACAAGCTTGTTCCTCATCTGCTGGGGGGAAATCCAGGATGTGCCTGTCCTCTGGGCCATGGGAAAGATGAGGTGGCCCTCCGGGGGGATGAAACAGGACCAAAATAGTCCTGTCCGCCCTCCTGCCAAAAGCAGGGCCACGAGTCTTTACAAGAGGTGGTCCTCCTCTTCTTCCCACCTCCTCTAGAGGGACCAATGCTGGTCTTGGGGGCAGGACGAATTCTCACCGGTGGCCCTATACTGGGAAGGAGAAGGCAGGCATGGGCTACTGCCGACTGCAGCCTAATGTCGTTAAGTTCTTCAATGCTCAATAGCTCTTACCCAATTTCAAGTTCCATTTTCAAATTTGTGGAGAGGCTTTGAAAGATAATGGGGAGAAGAAAAAAAAAGAAAGAAGAAAAAAAAAAGAAGGAAGAAAGATGTAGAAGGGGAAAAAGTTGACTGTGCATCTTGAATTTATCACTCTTGAAAGAAGAGCTTGTCAAGAGGGCCAGAGACCAGCCAGTGCACGGTGATCAATGGGAGGACTTTTGGGTCTAGTCAAGCTTGTTTCAGATTTACAGGAACTGAATAGAGGCATAAATCTGTCGCCGCCTGACGAAAATGGAGGTAATTAAATCTGCAGGTGTATATAATTGTCATATTGATGATCTATATAAATCAGCGGAGCCAGCACAGGCAAAAAGCACCATGTCGAGCACGGAGCCTCCCCGTGAGGAGCTGTTTGCCCACCTGCCTGGCCAGGGCACAGGGCTAGTGGGCAGAGAACACATTCAGGGACACCCATCTCGCTCGCACAGACCTGACCATCACTGCAGCCACCAGAACCCATTCCTCCAGGAGAGGCCTTCTCTGGATTGCCCCCATGGGAAGCATAAGCAGCAGGACCCCCCATCACTTTCAATGGATGCAATTACCTGCGGCCTCATCCTGGCTACCGCCAAATTTCCTGTGACTTCAGGAAGATGAAGACAGGACCCCAAGCGTCGAGACGCCCCACTGTGGATGCCACGGGAGGCTCTTTGCAGTGACTTTGAAGCTCTGAGCCCAGGTGCAAGTGGGGCACTGACTTTATCTTGTGGTGACTTTTCTTTTTTAATTTATTTTAACCTCTGTTATTTCAGGAACTTTGAAGCCTAAGCTGCTCTGAGGCAGCTGCCTTTGTAGGAAGGACAGAAAGTGCAAAGCGTGGATTTGAAAGAAGGAGAGAAACAGGGAGGGGGAAAAATGGTGTTTCACAGCTGAGGTCTATGGCAGCTCCTTCGCCGTTTCTCCTGCATCCCAACAAACCCACTCTGGGAGGCACTCTGGGCTCTTTTACCCACAGCTACAGGAAATCTGGATGCAAAGCAACCATGGTGTCTTCCATTTATCTAACACTGCAACCCACAGAAACCTCCAAGACCTTTGAAGACCTGCATCCCTTCTTCCACCGCTCAACGGGACACCCCTTGGTCCCCAACACGGCTGCAGAGCATACTTTCCAGCTGCCGTGACTCAGTCCTGCTGAGTGCAGGTGCCACGGGGACACGTTTCTTCCCGCCATGCCAGGAGGGACAGGAAGACAAGGGAAGGCTTTCCCACCACCTTTGACAGCCAGACCCCCTTGCACATGCCCACGGGCCAACCCCGCTTCCCAGGTTGAGCACTATATACGTGCGGCAACTGGATAATTAAAAATTAAGGAAGCGCTTCTGCATTGCAGTCCAAATTATGTAATGCTGCTTTTCGATTTCAGCACCCATCAGCTCTAATGCTATTGCACATCAGTATGGCCCTGCCTGTATTTACCTGCCTGTCTTTTCAGGCAGGGCTCACGCCCTTGCCAGGGAAAAGGAAACACCAGTGTCATAAACACGGGCAGAAACTTCCCTCTCTTACGCATGGAAAAAAAAAAAAAGGAGGAAAATCTACTTATTTTCTTAGTCCAGTGCTGAAATCTGGGATTGCAAAGAAATAAAAAGGGGGGTGGGGTTGGGGGGGCAACGTAGCCAGGATGCTTCAGCCCAGCCAAGTGCCAAGGGTCGCCCTGGCCAGGACAGTACCCCTGTGACTGAGGGGGTTCTGCGCGAGGGGCTGTTGCTGCTTGATCCCCTTGCAGTAAAGGGAAGCAGCATCCCATTTTAGCAAATAAGCAGCATTTCTATAAGCAAACAAAATTAAATCAAGGTGAGGAGTGAGCCGCATTTTTGGAATCTTAAGAGCGAAGAGCCCTGTCAGACGCTGAGCACCGGGTAACTGCAAACTCCTGCATTTATATCCACATCTTTGCTTTATCCCCACGGGCTCTGGCTGTTGCTGAGACCGAGGCTTGGTGGGCGAGCATGACATCTCCTCCCTTCCTCAGCCAGAAACTAGCCAAATACACAGCCATGGCCTCTGCAGTGCTATTCCCAGGACACAGATGCTGCGACCCAATGTGAAACCAGCCATTAATTCCTGCGGTGATTAGCTCCAAAGGGCGCTTTCCTTGGCTCTGTGCATGGTGGCTTCAGGAAGGGATACCACGGCTCCCACCTGCAGCGAGTGGCTCTGCCAGTACCCTCCGTCATTGCTTCTAATGCCCCTCAGCTTTCATGTGGTCACTCCAGTTATTTACTACCCCCTGCCATCGTGCCTCTCCTCCCACCTCATGGTCCTTCCTTTCCTGCCCTCCCTCCATCATCCCGACGTTTTCTCACTGCTGGCACAGTTGTGTTTTACACACATGCTGCCTTTCATCCTGCAGCACGTGAAAAGCCTTTCTTCCCTGGCGCTGAGCTTTAATTACAAGAAAGCGGCTGGATCCAGCCTGGGCTGACCACACACCCCCTATCCTGTGGGGAGATGTGTACCATGTCCATCCCGGGAGCCTCAGCATCCCTCATTCCCAGCCCCAGTGCCCACGGGACACCCCTTCACCCTCGTTTGAGTCAGCCGGCGTGGGGGGGCATTGGGGGGGGGGATGCTCGGGGCCAGCAGCTTAAGGTTGAGTCCTCCAGCTATTAACCAGCGATGTGCCTTACTCAACAAGCAAGAAAAGGGATAAACGTAACAATAAAAATCTGTGGAAGCCAGCCCAGGTCTGAGGTTGCCTAAGCAGGCTCGATGCATGCAATGTGCTCCCCTCCCCAGCTCACAGGTATTTCCACCATCTACCAAGGGGGCTGCGCTGTTTCTCTTGCCCATCAGGTCTGAGCGTGCCAGGAGCACGGCAGACCTGGGAAGAGAGCAGCTCCTGCTGAAGAGCTAGTACCATTGGTTTGATTTTCCCCTGGAAGAGTGTTTCAGGCACTGTTTCTTGCTTGTGGATGCTTAGACACACATCCCAGTGCAGCTAAAACTGCGCCTTGGCATGAGCTGGGACAAGACCCCTGTAGCTCCCCCCTCACGGGCCGGCAGAGACATCTGTAATTCCCCCCAGATTCCCAGGCCACATGTGGCATGTCTGCAAAGACAAACTCCCTGGCTTGTCCCTTTTGCCAGCAAGAAAGCCAGCAGTTCCATGGCAGCACGAGGGCTCTCAAGTCCCACTACTGCTCCTCTCCAGAGCTCTCCCAAAGCAGTGAAAGACAGAGCTCAGCTGTTTCTGCCTGAGCAATAGAGGACAGGCTGGGGGGATGCAGCTCTGGGATGGGAAAACAGCTCCGCACCAGCACAACCGCTGCCAGGAATGGAGCACCCAGAGGAGCTCAGGGCCAGCCCAGGGCGGTGGGAGGAACGGCAGGCTCTCCGGTCCAAACCTGACGTTTCTAGGAGATTTCCCAGCAGCTGCGGACACTGGGGACATCATTAGGGGAGCAGACATCCTGAGAGCACCACAGCAATTTAAAGTCTGCACTGAGCCGGACTTATATCCCCCCTGGACCTTGCAGCCACTGGTGCAAAGTTGAACCTGGCAAGAAAATTTGGGAGCATGATGTCTCCTTTCCCAGGCATCTCCCCTTCCCCACCAAAGCTGGCCAGCTTGACCGATCCCTGCAGGAAGCCCCTGCCACGACACTGCCCTTCTCAGCAGGAGAAAGGGCACTACCTCTTCAAGTCACACACTTAAAGACAAATCACACCAACCTGTGCTGAGCCACCCACCCCTATGCTGGAGGTGTGCCCTATAGTCATTTCCCATATACTCACTCCTCCTACAGCGCCCTGAACTCTTTGCTCACACCACCACCACCCCCGCAAAACCCTCCACCTACAGAGCTAGGATGGTGGGTTTTTAAGCCTTGAGCTACCTCTTCTAAAAAAACACCCTGCTTCTTCATCCATGGGGGAGAAAAACCCTTATGGGAGGGCATTTGCTGGCTGCAGTGCAGCGGCAGCGGGAAGTACCAGGAGCTCACCAGCCCGGGCAGCGGGTTCCCAGCACCGTGCCCTTCCTCTCTTGCTCCCCTTGGGATGCTCAAATTAATTGCCTTGTCTCCTGGAGCTTTTAGCTGGAACAAATAAAAGAAAAAAGGGGGGTTGCCAAAACCCATAATAAGGTCTACAGTTCCTCTGAGCTACAAGGGCTGCTTTAAATTTCAGGGTTTTTTCTTTTTTTTTTTTTTTATTTGAAGGAGGTTTCCATGGTAACTGTCTCCCATCACATAAGAGCCTGTCCCCGGGATATTTCGGGTTTGCTAATATCTGCTTTCCTAGGCAGTCACTGTGTTGTGACGGTGACATCGCGGCCGGGATTTTTGGCAGGGGAGGAGGGTGCAGGAGAGAGGAACAGGAGGTGCTGCTCCCAAAAAACAGAGTCAAGGTCCTGCCTGTTCCTGATTTCCCCTGCCCCTCAGACAGACCTCCATCCCAAAGGGCTCTGGCAGCCAGGCGATGACTTCGCTTGGACCACAAACTCAACTGGGGGAGCACTCCCGAGGCAATACAGCCCCTGCTGGGCTGACCAGAAGCGATGTGTCCGTGCAAGGGCACAGGCAGGGTCTCCTTAACATCTGCTGCCGCCTTCTCCAACCCTTCTCCAACTTCTTTCCTCCACCAGCTTAGCTTTCAGCTGGATCAGCTCCCCACGGGAGCAAAGCCAGCGTTCTGCATCCCCTGTAGCTGCTTGCTCTGCTACGCTCGTTAGTCATCCTAATTACTGAAATGCCTCAGAGCCGGCCAGGAAAGGGACCGTATCTCTTCTTGCATCGGGGCTTCGGACCGCAAACTTCTGTGACCGATGCGCCACTACCAGCTAGATGCTCACTCAAGGATCTTTTACCCCCGCTTCAATTATACATGGTGAAAAAAGCACCTGCCTGTTCCCCAGCAGATCTCAGGCTCTGCAGACAGGACACGTCGGAGGGGACAGGCTGAGACCCCTGCCTGTGCCCATCACCAGCAAATGAGGTCCTGCAGCAAAGCAAAGCATGAGATCAACTTAGACCACATACCAAACGAGCCCAGCGTCAGCAGCACAGGGTGAGCATCCACCCTGAGCATCCTTCCGCTGCAGGGCAGTGAAACAGGATCAGAAATACCAACGCAGCGCACGGGAGCGGAGGATGCTCTCCTCCGGGTGCTTTCTCAGCACTGAGCCATAGCGGGGCGGCCAGAACCTGGCAATCAAAAATCTTCCCTTATCTAGACAAATCCCACAGCCTTCAGAGCACTGCTGCTCGGGGTGAGCCGCCGGCCACAGCCAGGCTGGCTGCAGAGAAGCCAGAGCGCGGCAATTTGCAAGTAAAAAGACAACCAGTCTTAAATGACAGAGCCATCACCATCCAGATGCTGCCTTAATCCTGCCAGACAAAAATTCCTTCATTTGAAGGACGGCTTTGCAGCGAGACTCAAAGGGAGATGATTTCAGAGCCTCCACTTAACTGGTTAACTGACCATTAAAAAAAATAAAAAAATAAAATGGGATGTGGCCCAGGAGCAAATGCCACTGGTGTGGGGAGAGAACGGCAGAGGTGAGATAGCATCAGGGAGGAGTGCAGCTGCCCAAGGATCCCCTCCACTGTGTGGACCAGAGCCAGTTCCTAGGGATAAAACATGCCACAAAGCTTTGGGGGTCTTTGAGGAGCACCCACATGGGCAGCCCAGCCCCCAAAACTGGGACAGTTCTCAGGGCAGGAACAGGAGTGAGCCTGAACATCCCTGCCAAGACGTGGTCTGAGAAATTAAGGCTGGGAGTGATGAAAGGGAACCAGGAGCGTTGCTCTGCACACCCAACCAAAACAGGGGGCCCGGCCCCCCACAGCCACCTTGGTCCCCTGACCGCCCTGCCAGGCACTGCCAGACCCTGGTACCCACTGGTGAAAAGCCAAGTGGCCCCATGGCCTTCTCCCCCCCTGCTTTCTGGGTCAGTGAGATTCCTTCCCATCTCCACTGCTGCTGGAGCCGGCTGGATGCGCGGTTGCTGTGGCAACGGGTTCCCAGAGACAAAATCCCTATTTCTTACTCTTTTTTTTTTTTTTCTCGGTTGAGAAAAAATATACAAGAGGCCCTCTACATCCGCTGGGCCATCGAAACCTCTGCTCCCAGTAAGACAGCGGGTTGGTGATGGGCACAGCATGGGCACAAGGTGTCCATAAGGATGCGGATGTGCACCCTGTGCCTCCCTCCTGAGTGTTGGTCACCCCAGTTTGGCCATAGAGGACCCTGTGTTCCTCCTGGGGATGCTGCCCACTTTCCTGAAGCGTTTTCCACCCTGGCTGCTGGGATTTAAGTGCTGCCTCTGCTGGTAGCTGAGACTGGTGCTGGGCTTCATCACCTGGAAGACGGTGTGTGACAAGGCATGGGCAGTGCACTCGGTGCTTCAGTGGCTCTGAGCAGGTCACCTCGCCCACTCTGGCCCCATCCTTCAGGTAGAAAAGGGATATGGAGATGTCAGGTTTACATTGCGTGGCCATGAGCACAGGCAGGAACAGGGTCCCACCAGCGGTTTGCATCCAAACCATATTAGATGAGCCTGTCCTGTCCCACCAGGTGCTCCAGGGCAGGTGTAGGGCAGGATGCATCCCCTCAGCTGGTCCCTCTCGTCTTTGCTGGAAACTCTGCAAGCCCCCAAGCCTTGGGGCACTCTGGCCTCTGCTGTCAGCACCCAAAAGGACAACTCCAGTGCAAAAAGCAAGCACTTAAGCATCAGAGGGGGAAGGAGGTGCAGAAGCACTGAAGTCTCAATGATGGGTCGGGTTTGATGGGGAAAAAAGGAGGAGGCAGGCGATGGGGAAGGAAGCATCCCACACCACAGACTGGGCAGCCAGCAGTGCTCTGGGTGTTATAGACAGCATCCCACCACTAGCACAAACCACTCCAGGAGGGCGTAGGAAGGAGGTGGTCACCCCTGGATTTGGAGAGGTAAACCCCAAAGCATCCATCTCTCAAACTCACCCCACAGTAACGGGAACAGGGGTTAGGACCCTGGCCAGGCGATCAGCTGCTGGCAGTAGAAGGGAACTAAGCACATCCCACTGCCAGGGTGGGCATCAGGACGGCCCCAGATGTTTTGCCAGCAGGCAGGAGGGTTGCCAAGATGGGGCATTTTGGGGTCCCTTCCCCACCGCAGGTCCTGGGTGGGTTGGGACCCCCCCGGCAAACCCCCTGGCAGCCCTCCAAGCCGCCTGGCAGGGAGATGCTGGTGGCCGCCCCCTTGGCCAGGCACGCAGGAGCATAGATCATACTGCCGGGTTTCAGTGCATGCGACAGTGTCCAGGATCAAAGCCAAGTTCAATTAATGGCTCACAATCTTATTAGAGAAATTATTTCAGGATCTTGAGTAAAAGTCCGATATATCCACTCCATTCCATTAGTCAGGCTCATTTAGTAATTCAATCAATCTAAGAAAGGCAATTGAGCTCCTCTGGTATAATTTAACTTCATTATTCTCTAGGTACTTAAGAATTTCTTAATATTTGCTCCATTATTTCACCATTACACCTATTTCCAGGTGCAAGGTTCGCACCAGAGCGATGCTGTGGGTCCGGTGGTGGGACCAGCCCCACTGCAGCCCTCTGCTGTGCCTTGGTCTCGCAGGATGGGGACGTGTGGCAGGGAAGGGGAGCTCCAGTGGTGATACTGGGGTGCCCTCACCTCACTTGGAAATGAAGTTGAGCTGGGGACCAGCACCACAACACCCCAAGACCCGCTTTCCTACCACAGAAAGTCAGGACCAAAGACCAGCCCTGCATGCCACCAGCTTTGGGACCAACTGCTGGTGCCCAGACCCAGGCAAGAGGAGTGGGGCCAAGCAACCCCCAACCAAAACCCAATGGGATGGTCTTCCCACTCAATGTGGGGGGAAAAAAAAAAAGCGATAATGCAACCCTGCAGCCCCTTGGCTCCTGCATCCCTCCTCCAGGGCCATTTAGGACCCGGGGATGAGGGTAGATGGTGGGGGGGACACCACCTCCTGCAGTCTGTGGCAGCAGGGAGATGCACAGGATGTGGATGCGAGATGACGGGTGTCACATCTCACCACCTCCCCACGCAGCCTGAAAGGAGAGCTGGGGCAGGCAGGCACGCTGGCTGCCCATCAGCCCGATTAGTGACAGTCCGCATCCCTGTGGCAGTCTGTCTCACGTCCCCCACAACCCCCTGTGCTATCCCCCCATTATTAATCCGAGAAAGTCATGGCCGGAGCATCCACCAGCACAGTCAAGAGCTTAGCAGAGATTTAACAAAAAAAAAAATTGATTAGATATTTCGGGGAGATATTCAAGAGCAGTTAAATATGCCCAACTCATCGGTGCCTTTGAAAAATCTCACCCCTCTAAAAAATTAGAATTGATTTTGTATTTAAAAAGGAATCTATTTAATTTAAAAGTAAGATAATTTGAAATCATGACAGCTTGTATTAAAGCCTGAGTTTATGATAATCTATTAAAGTCATTGAAGTTAAGAACCTTCTTCCATCCTCTGCTGCCAAGGTTCCCATGAGGGTGATGAGGAGCAGGGGAAGTCATGGGGGGAAGGGGCTGTGCTGCCCCCATTTCAGGGTACAAGAGCTGGGCTGGAAAGCAATGAGGCAGAAAAAGTTCCTTCAGCTCCTCCATGCTCAGGAAAAAAAGACAGGACATGAGAAACCAGCCGGTATTTCAAGATCTTGAATTATCCAGTGCCCAGAAAGCACAGGTTCGACCCATCGGCTCCGCTTTCTCATTCCTCAAGTCCATTTTACGCACAAACCCTCATTTCAAGACTTTGCTTTTCAAATATCTAGTGTATTACTTGGGCAAAGGAGTCAAAGACACTGTATTTCACACAGTTTTTAATTGCATTGCAAATCTCTGCTCAGCCCAAGAGGCCGCGGGAAGATAGGATGCTAATAAATACCCCACTCACCGGTTTGTAACCTGTGAAGGATGGGGCCCAAAAAATTAGCAGCCTGCAGGAGTGTGAATCCAGTTAATGACATATCAAATGCGGCTGGATGCTGCCGAGCCAAGCAGCAAGGAAGAAGGGGGTGTGAAGGTTAGTGGACAGGGAATATTGAGCTGCTAATTAGCATTTCTTAATGGCCACCGACCAGTGAGACTCAGCCTCCCTTCAGGAGAAAATACAACTAATGCAACAAACACGAAACAAGATGAAAGGCAACCATTTCGAATGAAGGTTTCCTTGATTTAAAGCGGGATGAAACCGGGTGCTTTTCAATGCAGACAGCCCAGCGTGCACCAACGAGCAGCCCCATCCCTGCTCCCACGCCCTTGCTGCTTCCTGAAAATTCAGGAGGTGGGAAAAAACCCTGCAGCAAAACAGGGCGGGGGGG